>CM075200.1:8600471-8837971 GCA_037577475.1 Chaunax sp. Z400
CCCTTAGAGATAGGGCGAGGAGCTCAGTCATTCAGGAGGTCAGCTGAGGTGGTTTGGGCATTTGGTTACGCCTCCCTGGGGAGGTATTCCGGGCATGTCCCACTGGGAGGAGACCCCGGGGTAGACCCAGGACACGCAAGAGGGATTACATCTCTCAGCTGGCTTGGCGTTCCCCCAGAAGAGCTGGAGGAGAGGGAGGTGTGGGCTCCTCTGCTGACACTGCTGCCCCCATGACCCGGACCCGGATAGGCAGAAGAAAATGGATGGATCGACCAAACAAACTCTGAAATGTTTCTAAACTTTACCAAACAGCACATGATAGATATTTTCTTTATGATGACCGCTTCTATGGATGACCAAATGTGTCCCCTTTGAGCAGATACAGTCTGGAAAGCCTCGACCTTTCATCCAAGTTGCGAATAGATGCCGCACCTCCTCTCAACCTCTCATTTTTCCAACCTCTTCCTCTCCTCTGGGTCTCATTAGGGCGAATTTAAATCTGAGGCCATCAAGGAGTGCGAAGCATTAGTCTGAAATGAGATGAAAACAGTAGGAAGGCAATAAAAAAAGCCTTGTTAGGAGAATTATATTACAGTTTACTCTGCTTTTAGTCTAGAGCAGCCTGCGTCACACCAGGCAGCGGATTTATATCTGTGGTAATGGGCCTAAAAAAGACCTTTGCTTTTCTAATTTTTCTCATGTTTAATGCAGACACTGTAGGAAGACATTCTGGGCCAATTTCACTTTCTTTAAAAATCAACAGCAGTGAATTTGTCCCCCTGCTGATAATGTAAAAAAAAAAACTAAAAAAAAACTCTACTGTCTCATCCTTTGTTATATTGTTAGAAATTGAGCACATGACCCCACTATGGTATTTTGTATGAGGATCTAAAGCAGAGCAGCTCTTCGTATACCTGTGCAGGCCTCTGCTCCAACCATTAATCATAATTCTGTGGCTTTGTGTGTGTGAGAGATAGAACAGCAGATGAAGACACAGAGCAGATTGAGCTATTTGTTATCACAGCTTATCCCAACACCGGGATGCCTGCTATTATCCCGCCAACACTGGGAATGGCAGGTGGAAAATGGGATTCCTCCCTCTGCTCTGTTATTTTATTGCATTTTTTTCCCCCTGGTTCTTTCTACTGTTTTTTTCTGACGGACTCAGAATAATTTTCCTGCATTCAAGGAGGTCACGGCGGCGATGGCAAAAAAAACAACTGGGAAGAAGTGGCTGAGGGCAAGGTGGGCGAGGAGAATGGGGAGGAGGCGAGGGTGGCTGACATGCTAATAGTGAGAGATAAACATTTTTCTGCAGTTGTTATCCTAGGTGGGGCTGTGACCTCTCTGGCGTGTTGATTGCGATGTTTGGCCGAGGCGTTATCTCTCTACTGCAGCGAGCAGCAGATACTGAATATTAGCCTCATGTTAGCCGGGAAAAGACACTGGGATGCTTTGCTCTCCTGGGGAGTGTGTGCACATCATGTATATATTTCTAAGAACTGCGATGAGCAAACAGACTCAACGCTGCAGGTGTGGACCTGCATATTTTGCAGCTCATTTTGCTCCTAAAGGCCTTGGTGAGACAGAGAAAACACAAAGCTTCAGCGTCTTAGGATGAATGAGTGAGAGGATGATTTAAAGTGTATATTTAGCTCGGACTGATATGCGTGCCTTTACCTCCTGAGGTCAGCTCACGGGGGGGGGGGGGGGGGGGGGGGGGTGTGCAGGGATTAAAGACAGCATTCAAGTAGATTAATTATTTATTCATCCACTTCCACCCTCCACCACACCATTTACCTCCCTGTGGTGAGTGCAATGCACTTATATGGTTGCAAATGGAAAAACGAACCATATCTCAAGCCAAGTGTGGAAAAGCGGCGCGTGGGGATGATGCATTGGCACAATGGGTTCCTAAGCAGTTTGTAAATCCCGTGTGTTTTACAGTCATGAAACAAGTTTTGCAGGTTGTTGCGTGATGCTGCGGCGCTGCTGCAAATGAAAAATAAGCGGTGGAGGATTAAGTTGGGATGAAGCATGATGAAGCTGAAGAGGAAATTTGGCATTGTGAGTGATGGCATGTGAGAGGAGCAGAGTAGGGGAGGAAAAGAAGATGGCATGTTTTCCTGTGGATTTGTGTCAGTGGGTGATTTCATGTGCGACTGGACTGAGTTGTGTGCGGCAGAAAACGAGGGCATGTGTGCAATATTGCATGCACTGGTGGCATGATCGTTTGCATGTGTGTGACCATCTCTACACCCTCCCGTCAAGCAGTAGCACTTGAGATTGGGTCAATTTACCCCTGCTGAACAGATGGGGGTCAAGTGGATGCATCCATGCAGAGCCAGCCTAACCTTGAACACTGGCACTGGGCGCTGGTTACCTTTCCAATTCACCCACGGCTCCCCCTGCCAAGTGGAAAAGCCATGCCAGCCATAACCAGCTTCCTCCTCATCCAATCCAATCTACTGTGCTCACAACTGCCAGCTACCCCCTAAATCTACCAGTGAGAGAGAAATGAGGTGGGGGAGGAGTGTTGCGCGCGTGAGAGAAACAACAAAAAAAAATATAGAGGGATTGGCAATAATGAGGATTTAGAGAGAAAAGAAGAAAAGAGAGATGACAAGGTGGCGTGGTGGAAATGGAGAGGGGAGATTGAGACAAAGAGAGAGGATTGACAGAGAAAATAGGTTAAATCAGGGAGGATATGTTTTATTGAGAGGGGGCAATGGGGAGGGAAAGGGAGAGCTGCAGCCCCAGTGGCTTATTGGTAGGCATGCATGCAGGGGCTTCTGATAATTGAATGTCATTGGCAGCTATTGCAGGCCTTTTTCATGTGTGCTAATTGTCATCTGAAAAAATGGAGACAAGGATTGTCCCAAATATTACACTGGTTAGAATTTTCTCTAAGCAGAAAACAATAGAAAAGCACAAATGGCCAAAAATGTCCTCAGTGCCAGGTACAATAAGCTGAGAAGACACACTGCATAGTAACTGTAACTTAATAACAGGTTTTGGTATTCAAAACACTAAAGGAATTTATTATGTTTGCAGAACTGATACCATTATCCACAATAAAACTTACCTTTTTGATAAAAGCATCTTATCACTCAGTCATTTCAACTGTAACATCTGTAATTGGATGGGTGTGTGTGTGTGTGTGTGTGTGTGTGTGTGTGTGTTAACCAGCACTGACAGATACAGATGTTAATGTTTGTCGGAACAACCATCCACATGAAATAAGAAGGTTGCAAAGATGTCCTCACCTGTGCACTGTGTCTGCGCTGGTCAGCTCTATTGGTGGGTCAAATTAAGTGGCGTCCTGTTGATGAGTTGAATTAGTTCAATCAGTCAAATGCCAAAGGCAGCCATTAATACAGTAATATAGTATTCATTTGGAATTGGAACAAAAGTTGCTAAGAACCTGCCTTAGTGAGCTCAGACAGGAAAACATGGCATAGAGTACAAAATACCAAAAATTTAAAACATACACTAAGAACAAAATATCCAAATTACAATTTGACAGCGTTGAATAGCCATAAAATATTAAAATACACAAAACTGCACTAATACTGACCAATACATTGAAAATAGATGGCACCTTAAAGTGCCTTACCAGAGTTTTATCATACAAGGTGTCTAATTGTCTCAGGGAATGTTCTTTTTCTGAGCTGCTCAGACTTCAAATTTAGTTCAAATATACTTGTCTATACCTCCTTCCAGGGGCCTTTTCCTCAAAGCGGCAAGATGCCGGATGAGAATCATCTCTAAGAATATTCGGAGCATTTGGCAAAAGCCAAAAGGTATAAATTAAGCATGTCAGAGCGTGGCCAGTAATGCACTGCCGAAGCATCTGTACTATTTCCATTAATGCACCTGTTTCCTGTTTTAGCATTAATTATTACCAAGCTGTGATTTTTTTTTGCACACTTTACACAACTGATAAAAAAAAAAAAAAAAATGAAACAAAACCTTACATAAAAAACCCCAAATTAAAATATGGGAAGATACTGATATAAATGTACGGAGCAACAGTAAAAGGCTTAGCAGAAAAACTGTAAATAGATACGCCTTTCCACAGAGATACCCATCACATGAACACAGAAAGTGATAGATGTGGTCTGTGACACTAAGATAATACATAGGGTATCTGATGCAGACAGATTTATGTGTGTGTCTATGTCTTTGTGTGTGAGAGAGAAATGAGAGTATATAAAGCCAATGCTGTCAAGTCCATTTAATTCATTGAGACACAAAAAAACACACCTCCACAATCCCCCGACATCTTTGCAGTCGTCATGTTCTTGTATCCTTTATTCCCAGGTCCAGTGTGACAGATTGCAGACGGGCCGAGTGCTTCCTGGTTTCTGCTCTGCCTCTCCTATCAGAGGCCACCATCTCATCTGACATGGGCGGCCGAGGCCCGTCCCGTAATCACATCAGAACGGGAGCAGAGGGAGTGACAAATCACATTACAAGCACTGACTCACTGCAGTCATTGTGTAGCCACGATCCCGTTCTCCGTCTCTGTCCATATCTCTCTGAATGAAGATTCATGGCTTGGCCTGTGGGAGGAAGAGTAATGTGATAGAGAGGCAGGCTGCGAGTGGGACGGAATGAGTGTGTTTTTTTTTTTTTTGTGTTGTAGGTGTGTGTATGCAGTCTATAAAACTGACAGTCTCCAGCCAACAGGCAGGCGGGACGTTTGGTGAGCTGGCAGTGCAGTTGGCCTGGTTTTGTTCAAGTAACGGAGCTCAGGTGTTGTAATTTCTCTTGTTTTCACGTACTTAACTTTTTTATTTCACACCACTATCGATGCAGTGTGTGTGTGTGTGTGTGCATCAAGTCATATTCTTTTGATGTGTATTTATGACAGCAGTGGGAGTTGTAGTGAAAGAATTCATTTGAAGATATATTTATAAAAACAGAATTGAATGTTAATATTGTCAAGCATCTATGTTACCTGAATATCCATAATTAGACCAGTTGTCTGGGGCAACATGATAAATGCAATTTATAATTTATTATGCTATAAAAAACATTGCCATCAAAATATTAAGTTACTATAAGAAATGAGAAGATTTATATCAATCCTATGTCTGTGCATTAAGCAAACCTTATAGAACCACTGGATCAAGTGACGACATGTAATGATGTGACAAACCCACAGAGAGTTATCCAACTCTGTAGTTCCACTCCTCTCTTCTGTTTTAGTGTCTTTCAGTTTGTTTTATTCTTACAGGTAGCTCACTTCAGTCGTGTCATTACCCTCGATGTTGCAAGATTCGCAAGACTCACCACCTTCTCAGCGACTGCACAGACCAGCGTCACATTTAGGCACATATTCATACTTTTGGGGAACAGGAGAGAAATAAATTCAAATATACTCAGCAAAAAACAGAAACATACAGACCATTTTTGTGAGAATAAAACTGCTGTATAAGAAATATCAGCAATAATGTTTTTTCCTATCCTAAAAAATAGTCATTGCTTAATGGGAAAGAAACATAAGCAAAAAAAACAACCCACAGGTACATGGTACCACGTGAAAAATGCATCATCTGTGCACGTGCGCATTATGCACAGGGAACATGGGGAATAGGCTTTTAAAAGTGAGGAGTTTTTAGTTGACTGAACATTGTCAAGTCATGCTACGGCTAAATGAAGCACAGAGACACAGAAGGCTTGAAGCAGGGGAATCACAGTCAACTGTATCCAAGATGTTCTGTGTCCCAAACCATTATCTCCAGACTCCTGCATCGTTACCAGTAGACCACGTGTAAAGGACGCCCGCCCTGGACTGATTCATACGGCTCTGACACTTGCACGACAGATTCACAACAGCAATATCTACCGCATCAGCAGCATCTGTCCAGGTAGGAGGTGTAGTGTGTGTGGCAGCAGGATGCTGATTGTAGCAGGAGTTCAGTTATACTGAGTTTCTATGATTACATTGATGCTCTCTCTCTGAATCTGTCTCTGTATTGGAGCTTCTTTCTCACTCGCTCTCTGCATTAAGTTGTATATATTTGTAAATATGTACGTAGTTTTTGTTTTTTTAATTTCTAATTGTATATAAAGAATTCTCCATTTACTTTTTAAAATGTTTTTTTCTCCCAGATCATAAAGACTAATGTAAAAAAAATGATATTTGAAGTTAGAGAGCAAAATACAAATCCGTTTATTAACTAGGGCTGAAACGAATATCTGATACGGATAATGTACTTTTAACAAGCACGAGTATTTCCATGCCACACAATGAATGGATCCAATCAAGTGCAAATTGCTGTGGTTATAGATACAGTAACTCTGTTAGTGCATTGCCTTTGGAACATAATTCAATGAGGAGGATCCAAGTGCAGACATGAGGAAGATGCTTGGGAGATGCAGTTCACTTATTTAATGAAAATGAAAATAAATAGAAAATCCAAATTATGAGGCAAACTGTGTCTATAGATGACAAAAAAGGCATCAAGGCAATAAATCCCAAAAACAGAATCCAGAATAAACACAAAAAACAAGAACCTTACACTGGGCATGGAGGACTAGGAAACAAGATGGGAACAGAGCTTGAAAGTGTGCTGAAAACAGAAGCATCCAAACTTAAACAGAAACACACAGACTTAAATACACAGAGTGAGGAGACAATGACACGCAGGTGGCTTAGGGAGGAGGATCCAATAGGCAGCAGGTGGGAAAAACCAGACAATCAAAGTGCAGAGGGAAAACATAAAGGGGGGAAGACACAAGAAATGTGCAACGATGAACTAAAATTGACAGGAAATAGGCCTACATATGGCACAGAGGGACAGAGAATGAAAAAGACATGGGAATGACAAAACAAAAGGCAAGACAATACAGGAAGTGAGAAGCAACATTCAAAATAAAACAGGAAATGGCCACTAAAATACAGAACCATGACAATAATAACAGGGATTTTCTGGGGCTTACAAGGCCCAAATTGAGTGGGACATTAATGGAACAATCAAGGAGCTCAGAAAAATATCTTTTCTTAGTAATTTACATAATTAGGATGTATGCCAGCAGTAAAAAAGGTAAATTTACTAGGTTTTTGGGAACATATGAAACAGACATTAAAAGTTTTTCTGAGCCGTGGTATGTCTGTATTCATGCTCCAAAAGGCAAGGTTTTGGTACAGTAATGCTTCACTTTGATCAGACACGCTACAGGTGTAACATCATTCATCCTCTCCTCAAGAGGAATGAAGTAGCCAGCTGCAAGGGATTTTCTTTCTGGGTCAAAAATGTGTTAGTTTTACAATTATTACAATTAACCCTTTTCTTTTCTTTTCTTTTCTTCTCTTCT
Source organism: Chaunax sp. Z400 (assembly GCA_037577475.1). Lineage (NCBI taxonomy): Eukaryota > Metazoa > Chordata > Actinopteri > Lophiiformes > Chaunacidae > Chaunax > Chaunax sp. Z400. The sequence continues at coordinate 8,607,798 of CM075200.1, forward strand.
CAGCATATTGATCTGCTGCCACTCCTGCCTAGGAATCCAATACCAGAAAACACAAGCCACACTGAGGTGCTGTGATACAAAAGCACATCACAACAAAAGGCATCTGGTTAAATCAATGTGCACCAGCTAAACACACACACACACACACACACACGTAAACACAAACACCAGAGGCTGCATGAAGAATGGGTTTGCTAGTGTTTTATAGGGTCTGAGGGGATAATGAGACAAGGGTGGAAGGATATTTAGATGAGAAAGATTGAGATATTACCTAAGTTGAATGGAAGAGAAGGGTTTTTACAGCATCACTTAAACAGATTTAGTTTTCTCTGATGTCCTAACATCAGTGAGCCAAGAAGATAAGGGTTTAACTACTTACATTAGTGTTGGGTTTGATGATGCCTGCAGTTAGAGCTTAAATGTGTAAAACAAAAACTGTCTACAACAGTTTACAGTAATAGTGATGATAACAACGACACACTAAAGGTTACTCTCTCAGCTTTGGTTAGTTAGTCTTCGGGTTTTAAGATTTAGATCAGATTTCTATGTCTCACCAGTGGGTCAGATTAAACCCAGTTCAGTGAGTATGGGACATTTTTTTTTAGATAATTGTGTGTTATAATGGTTACAGTTTTGTTGTGTATTTACAGTACATTAACTATTGGCCTATTACTGAAATACTGCCACTAAAAAGGTAAATACACTGTACTTATACAGCACCTCTCTGGTCTGACTGACCATTCAAAGCTCTTTACAACACGAGCCAGTATTAACCCATTCATAGACAGAGGTTTCCATGCAAGGCAAAGACACCACTTGCTCATCAGGAGTGAAAACCATTCACACCTCCTGAGCCACAGCTGATCCAACTAAACCACAAAACTACTACCAATAATAATAGGAATACCAATAATAAAAAAATACTCGTAATATTTGGACACCATAACCTCTATCATAGCAGAATAATAGCAGAATGACATATATATGGCTAAAAATGTAAAAAAAAAAAAAAAAAGCAATACTATAAAGAAACCAATTATGAGCTGCACACCTTTATGGGGCCGCAATCACACCTGTTATATGGACAGACAGACATATGGATGAACAAACAGACAAGGGTAATCCTACATCCCCTATATTACTCATAAGGTGGACATCTGTTGCAAAAGACTGGGCAGGTCCTTGTGTCTCTGCTTTATTTGAAAGTTTTAGTTACCACACTTTTCTTTCACCTTCCCATGATGCTCAGCTGATTACACTTAAGTTTAGAGCACATTTCTGTCAATACTGAATTTCTGGCATTCATGCTCTGATGACATATTATTTCTCCCAGAATGCACTTTCCAGCATTGTCACAGTATGACATTAATACAGCAAAATACTGTTCATATTTCACTGTAAATTTACGGCAAAGTTTTAGAGTGCACTGCATGTCTGCACATTTTTAATGCATGCATGTGACTGTGGATGTGTGTGTGTGTGTGTGTGTGTGTGTGTGTGTGTGTGTGTGTGTGTGTGTGTGTGTGTGTGTGTGTGTGTGTGAATAATCCACTGTATTTCCGTCTACTTTAAGGCATAATATATATTTCCATAAGCGTTTTCTCTATGATTGTTTAAACAAGGAGCTTCACTTGGTGGTGCAGTGCAGTGATGTGATGTCAGCACAGCCAGGGTAAAGTAGGAGAACAACATAAAGTATTTTAACTAGCAGCATCATGATTCTCTATGAGCTGTGAATACGACTGCTTCCAGCACAACTTTAGGAATGCTAGATTTGGGTAATATGTGAACTTGTTGTTCTGCACTTCGAATGGAATTCTTGGTACACAAAAAGTTTTACTCTTCTGTAATTTGATAAAGTTACACAGTTTGCTGATCTTAGTCAAAGCACTGAAAGTATTCATCCAGTTAATTTGCTACTAACCATCTCCACAGTACAGTATAATTTGTCAATGCCTCAAGTGCCTATATTTGGGCTCTGATCTTGTAATTTGAGGCTGAGAAGGAGGGAATCGTTAACCCGATCTGCACACTAACTCCCTTATTCCCTCATATTTTCCAATCCATGCTTTTGGAGGTGACTTTTACACAGAATCTAAAAGAAAAGTGTGAAAAATGCTAATGCATCACTCCTGAATACAAATGGCACACAAAAAAGGTATTTGAAAACTAGATGTAATCTCAAAGCATACGCATGCACTGAAATACCTATATATGAATATATATATATATATATATATATATATATATATATATATATATATATATATATATATATATATATATATATATATATAATGCACACAAATGCACATAAAAAAACTCCTGAAAAGAGAAACTGCTGATTTTTCCATCCCAACACAGCCTAAATTTAGCTTCATGCAACACAGTATTACATATTTATGTCAATAGAGGGTAAAGAAAGTTCATCCAACGTTTGAGGAAAGCATGAATATTCTGCTTTGAATTTGCATATACTTAGCTCCTCGTCGTTTGCACTGCTTGTACCTTATTCCATTGGTTATAGGTGTAATCAATTATGCAAATACTACTGTTCAAGTAAAATGGGGCAAACAATGGAGACGTTGGAGAAGAGTTGAAGGATATTGACACACCTGCTTAACTTTTACCTGTAAATAAAGCAAGGCTACAAGTAGCCATGCATGTTTAAAGTTGTTAATTAATTAATTAAATAATAATAATTTAAGTTAATTATTGTCAACACGATAATATTATAACTAGACAACATCCAACAAAATTCTATTTCTTCTTTTAAGGATTGACAGGCAGCCCTAAACATAATATGCAAGCGACTGTTTGCTGATGTGTCACAGGTGAAGTCCTCTGATGGGTCTTTTACACAAGTTTGCATGCTGAAGAAATTCTACGGCAATTAAAAAAGTCACAATGGCCTGTTGACATCAGTTCGCCTTTTCGTTTTTGATTTTTAATTGAACATATTGATCACAGAGATGCAACAAATAGGCTAGGTAAAGACTAGAGATCATTGTGGCCCACCAGCAGGTTCAAAGGAAATTTTAGGTGCATAATTATTTTTATATTCAATCTGACCTGGTGCTCTGACTCCTAAGACCTCGTTCATATTGACAGGCCAATCAATGCTGCCTTGAGAACATTTAACTCCATGTCAATGTGCACTAGCGATTATGCTTTTTGTGCTCTTTTTTTTTCCAAGTTAGAAAGGCCCTTTCAAACCTCCAAAATATGTCACCAAACTTCTCTTTTAATCTGCCTCCAGGATGTTTTAACAAGGGGGCCTCATTTTGGGGACTTTCCACAATGTCCCTGTACCTTACCTCCGGCTGTGCAGGTACCCTGACAACCCGTAGGCTCAAGTATTGCAGAGTAGCTACTTTAAATTCACATTCCCCAAAACACTGTTTTTATTAATTCATTTTTTGCCAACAGTAATTTAAACAAGCCAGAGTACTTCTCCTGGGAATCAAACCTCTGCCATCTGCGATTTTTGGACAAGTTGTTCCCCTTGTCGCAGCTGGTGTATTAAACCCCTGTAATTATGTGCTCAAAACACACTTGTAATAAGGTAATAAATACTATAAGTTAAAATGTTTCTGTTTAAATGTCCTCCTTTCTGTTTCCATTCCTTTTTCAATCCTATTCACTTGGACTGGGGCAAAATTTTCAGAAAGAAAAACACTCTTCAAAGTCTTTCTGTTCTTATCATAAACAGCACACAATGAGAGCCTTTTGTCTGCACCACACCATCAACTGTCATCCACTTCTGGTGATTTTTTTTTTTTGTTCTCTCAAAGTGGCCAAAAAATGGATAGAAGATGTGCCACCTGTTAAGCTTCAAGATGACAGTGATGAATGCCTCAGTTCTTGTTGCAACCCAATCTATGGCAGTGTATTGATATGAGATTGGTTTGTACTGTAAGTGGACCTCTTGGAACAATGTTATTACCAGCCTCCATCTGTAATATTCATATTCATTTTTTTTGTAAAAATCCAATCTTAGTGCAATTTGAAGAAGTCATCACCCAGCACCATGAAATAAACAAGTCAGATAACCCTGGTCATAGAAAGATAGATAATGCATCACATCTATGCAGGAGTCTGACTGACTGGCTGTCTCCTTCTCTTACCTGGATCATGTATATTTCTCTCTTTATTGCCCCCTCCGTTGGCCCCACAGTGATGTCCTACTACCTAATATCAACCACTGCTGGACCACCTGAGCTGGAACACCCACCAATATGTGAATTTACACTTTCCATATTTCTTCATATATTATTTTTAAAATGTTTGTTCTATAGTTTGCACATTTTTTATATTTAAAATCTTTCAATATTTGAAGTTGCATTCACATTTCTCATTGTAAATATACATGGCCCGGCTGGGTGCTTTAAACATATGTTTTTATATGGTTCACAATTAATCTAAAGTCTTTTCATGCTTTGCTCTGATATGCATTGTATGTGTGTGCCTGTGTGTACTCTGATTTCTACTGATGCTCATGTGGAGTAGAGATAGGAGGGTGAAGAGCCAATTGTTTTCATGTTTCTATGACTACTACAAGCCCAAATTTGTATGTCTTAATTGAGCACTGAAGATATTATTAAACTACCTTTGAGTTGAGTAACTTTAATCTAATTACACCCTGAGCCCTGTATTAGGTAGCTGCTTAATTACATGGCCTGTGCCACAGGGGACGCTACACGTTGTTTTCAAACCTATGATGACGTTTGCATGCCGTATCTCTACCGAGTCATATTATTCTAAAGTAACAATACTCTTACTTGAATACAATTTTTGGCAACTGTTCAGGTCACACTAACATCCAGTTGTAAAATTCAAACTTTGATGCATAAAACCAAACAAATATAAAAAAACAAACAACTTTTATCTGCAGACACTGCACACAGTCATCCATGCTCCCATTTATTGTATAATATAAAATGTATGTAGGTCAAACAGTCAGTAGCGTAATCATTGTCACTGTGCAGGTGCACGCTCTGTGGTAACCATTGGTCTACATGCTGAAGACTTTTCAGACACAAAATTATGAAACAGCCCATGATGCACATGCATGGACACACTAAATGTGTGCGTATGCTTGCAATGTGCAAGTGTAACCACACACACGCACACAGACAGACACAGGAAAGAGGGATACCACTGCAATATAATTTGTCTCTTGTGATGAATTCCCATCGGTGTCTCCTGAGACATCCAGCCTAGGCTGACAAACCAATACATTTTTCACCCTCAGTCCACCTCTCCTGCTCTCCCTCTTTTTTTTCTCTCTATTTCCCTCATTCTAAAATCAATTGATTTTTCATGCCCTTCTCTCTCGCATCTTTTTTCCACGATGAGAAAAAATTTGCCTGGCTCTGATGGCTGCTGAGATGACTTTATTAAGAGCTATTTTTTATGTTAAGAGAGTTATTAAGAGCAAAATGTGATGCCGTGGGTCTGAGAGTTGCAGCACATACTGCGCTGTGCTCTCTGGTGTCAGCTGGAGGCAATAAAACCGGTTTTTCAAGTTTATTATTCACACTTTGGGCACATTATGGAGGTTTTTTTTTTTTGTTACACAGAGGTTATCCTAAAACATATTTTTTCTCTTTTCTTTTCCATTTTTAATGATGAGAATTTAGTTAAGGCTTAAACAGCAGAAAGAGCCGCCATTTGTCGTCAGAGTCACCGCTAAGAGAATGTGATTGAAAGATGGAAACAACAGCAAAACACACAGCTGGACAAAAACAGGCAGGTAGAAGGATAAAAAGAGGACATCAGACAAAGACAAACATGAGTGAGAGGAGGAAGGAAAAGGGAAGAAAAAAAGGCGGTCAAGGGAAACAAAATAAAGGTGAAGAAAAGGCAAAAGAAATCACAGTTGTTCCATTTTCCTGCCTGTCTGACCTCGGCTTGAAAAATTGGAAACAGTGGCGTTTCCTTATCTCCCATCACTTCCACAGAGTGTATTCAGCGTCTGATAAACCACCATGTAACCCTGAACTACCACACATACACACACACACTGACACACAGATTTAAATACAAGGATAATCCCTCTAAAGAAGAACACACACACACACACACACACACACACACACACACACACACACACACACACACACACACACACAGAGCTCAATGCGAACTAAGGCCATTTGTGTAAACTGTATAATTAAACTTCTGAAGTCCAGTAGGTTTGTGCTATCTGTGTTGATATTTAGAAAATACCGGCTCGGCAGCAGTGGCGGCTGAAATAAGAATCCTTTGGAAAAACTAAATCGGATTCAGTTCCTGCAGGGTGAGTTGCCTCAGAACCGGCCTGCTGTTGAGAAATGAGGCTGCTGGGCAGATGTCATATCCAGGAATGTGTTTGCAAGCAGTAGATCACACTCTATATCCCTGCTTACTTAGTCATGGGCCTTATCTGCAAACTGCCACATGGCTACTTGACAGCAGACTTGGCCCTGCCATCGCTGTGTCCTTACTTCAAAATACCCCTTATTCTCATGCTCTTCTTAACAAATTATATATTTTACTCCACACGTTGTCTTTCTCTGTCCATCCGTCCTCATTTTCTTCTGTTCTTTTCACCCTCTGTTAGCAAAAATAAAAGATAAGTTTCACAGGGGAAAGATAATGAGTTGGGGAGTAACAACAGATCAGGATTTGCTCCTCGTGCTAAAAGTATCTTGTTCTCCTCAGGATCTCTTAACATAATCGCTTTTTTAAATGTCCGTGGCCTCAGAGCATCACAAAATTGGAGGCAAAAATGATGTAAGTGAGATCTTGTCTGTGACTAGCATTAAAAATTGAAACCCGCTGTGCTGCCTTGTTTCTCCAGTTGCTTAAATGCTCAGCCAGAAATGACAGGTCATTTGCAGAAAAAAAACAAAATCCCACATAAAAAAAAAAGAAAATTAAATGAGATTCTTTATTTTTCTGACCACAGTGTCCGTGAGAAGTGTTATCAAACTCATTGAATGTAATTCCAAAGTGAGATATGGACCATCTACTCTTAGACAATTAATTTAACCCATCCATAATAAAGAGATAAGAGAGATAAGGACGAATCACAGGTTTAAGGTACTGACTCATCAGTCATATCTTAAATTTAATGTGAAATATTCTCAACGGATTCAGTGCATCTCACCGAGAGCAAACAAACTGTAACTCATCTAACTAAAGTATTGTACTATATTACCATGTTGAGATACTTTTGCTGGAGGTATAGTTACTGTTTACTTTGGCTTGGGATCCCTTGTCATATTTCAGATGTCAGACGTTTCACAAAAGATTTCCTCTGTTGACTTCTCATATGGTTTGATGTCAGGCATTGTTGGAGGTCCTATGAGGTAAAACTCTCCACACACACAAAAAAATTACAAATTACTGACAGAAAACTTTTCATACCACATTCATCATCTTATGATATTTACTTTTACACCTCGAACAGCTACAACAGTAAAATGAAACATACATACAGTACGTTGCTGCATCAGTATTACAGTTTAACAATGTAATCTAAAATATTATTTAGAAAGGACACAGAACAAGTATTGTTACTTTTCATACTTAAAGTACATTTTACTGATAATACTTCTGTACTTTTACTGAGATTTTGAATGCAGTACATGCAATGGAGCATTTTTACATCGTTGTATTGGTATTTTAGTAAAGAGTATGTATGTATTTATTTATTTGATAAGGAACAATGTACATTAATCAACTCTCAAACAAGTGAAAATGCACCCGAGTTAGCTAGAAGGCTAATTTTCATCGGCTGTCCCTCTGCCAGATGTTGGTAGGCAACCTGGAATTATAAAAAATAACATAAAATCCACAGGAAAGAAACAATAGTAAACAGCCTCTACACTGCTGTTAAAACCAATAAAACATTTACAATAGAGTTCAAATCACATTTCATTTATAAAAAAAAAAGATAATATATCGTCAGTGATGGCAATTGGTGGTTCTCAACAAGCCATTTCTTAACATTATGTTTAAACGCCTGATAAGATGTGGATTCTCTGATAGACTGAGATACCGAGTTCCACTGGTGAGAAGCTTTAAAATAAAGAATCTAACTGCTTCCAATGAGACCACATCATTTCCTGCTGTGACTCTTCTGAATGACCTTGATGACACCACAAACTCTTGTACCTGGAACTAATTGCAGCACCAGAACTCATTAGCTAATGACAGTCATCCTCCCAAGGGCCGCTTCGCCCGTCTTTCCCTGGACGAGCCACCAGGGCTCCATCTGAACTGCGTCTCAAACCAAACTGATGGAAAGATGACAAAAAAAAGTGTCTCCTCAGGTTCCAGTGAACTCTGAATGTTACAAATCTGATAACATGAATTATGACCTTTCCACCCTTTGTTCTCTCTTGGACAGAACGTGTGATGTTTAGAGTCTGATTCATAGTCAAACCACACATGAAGGAATTATCTCTTTGGCATTAATAAAAGAAAAGAATGATTGTATAATAAAATACGCTAACAAGTCACAAACAGGATGTTATAGAAATACTAATGAAGGCAATAAAAAATCTGTCCAGAGATAATGTTAGAGCATATCTCTAATCTAATTTCATTATGAAATGTTGCTGTGATTAACGCCTGACAGCTAATCATCTCATAAAGGGCATGACGATTCTCTGCACACCCATCTGAATAAAGCAAAGACTGATGCCGGCTCCGCTGTGTCCATTTTAAACACTCTATCTGTTATTGTCACCACTGCGTGTGTGTGTGTGTGTGTGTGTGTGTGTGTGTGTGTGTGTGTGTGTGTGTGTGTGTGTGTGACACATCATTGTATGTGTGTGCAAGTGTACCATATATGTGTGGAAGCGTGTATCTCTTTCAAAGACACATTAGCACTTTTTCACTTGGCAGCATTTACAGGGTCTCGTCTTGGGAATAACACAGCTATGGCAAAATACATCTGGGACTTGTAGCCTATACTGTTATCAAACACCCGCTCTCTCCATCGCCCCAGTTATTCTCCTCTCTTCCTTCTTTTCTCCCTCCACACCTCCCGCCACAGCCCCTCTTCCCTCCTCGTATGCTTCTCCTAAATCCCAAAGGGTGTCAGAAATGACTCTGACATTATGCAGAATAAGGAGAAAGAGAGGGGACAGCAGGAGTCCCCCAACCTGCACCGCGTTCACACCAGTACCTCTTTTCACGCCAGAGACGCACAGAACGTCTCAAACGGGTCGACTCAGCATGCATTGGATCGGTGTTACACCCGGTTTTTACTCAGACTCCATGCTGTAGTGTCGTTCTTTAAGACTAACTACGGTGGCCATGAAAGTTCAACACACTGCAATTTAAAAAAAAACACATCTACATAGACAATACAAGCACATTTGGAAAAAAAATCGTCCCCAAATTCTCATAGGCAGCATTTTAAATTTACACTGCAAAGTGAGAAAACAACAAATGCAGAAATGCTGCCACAAGTACAACACAAAATTGTTGATGTTTTCCTAATTTGCTTGAGTTTTTGTCTATTTGCATATTAATTCAGACTGTATTGACCTCTAACAGCCACCATACTTACCTGATAAACAAGAGAATTAAACTAAATTACAGCCAATAATCAATTACTTAAAGTTAAGCTTCAGTTTCATATACCTCCAATGCTCCTTTTCATTTGTTTTCCTTCACTCTCTTTCTCTTTTAGAAAAAGTGGGGTTAAATGTTGTAAAACTTCAAAATCAGTACATGAAATAAATTTCTGTTCAAAACAGAAACGTCAGTCTCTAGTTTCTCCATCCTGTGTCCAACCCTGGTTGAGATTATAGGACATGGAGGAGGGTCAGCTTGCAAATGTCAGCCTATTCAAATAGACAACTGGTGAGGTTGTCAGCCAGCTAAATCTGAAAACATATTTTTTTTGCTCTGTCTGGGCCGTCATTGTTTTTCCAAATATAACAGATCAGATACATCTGAAGATGCCAGCCTCATTATTTAAGTGTGGATGATCATGTCAACATGTTTAGACACTCTCAGGTCAGTTTCTAAAAGTAAAGCAGCCAATCTTAAAACTCTGTCACATCAAATGTCAGCAAAGCTAAACGCCTAAAGCGGTTGCTATTTATCTCTTTTTATATATTCATTTTGTATGGTGACTTTGCCATTTTCTTGGATCTCAATATTCTGTATGTGAACATGGAGGACAGGAGGGGATGGAGCGGAGGAAGGAGACAATTATTCATTTTTGCTTTTTTTTTTGTTATGCATAGTCAAGATGTATGTATACGGTCTGTATGTATAAATTAATCCACATCATATATTCACACACCTCCTGTCCCGTTATCTCTTTTGTTCCTCCCTTGTTCTGCATCTTGTAGATTGACTGGGGAAACTGCCAGGGAACAGAAAAGGTCAAGTGACTCTCCTCCTCCATGTCTCCTCTATCTAATGTGTACGTGAGGAGGAGCGGAGAGCATCAGAATGAAACTGTCACATGTAAATGAACCTGTAAAACGTCATATATACATGTGTATATCTATATGTATATACATATAGATATACACATGTATGTGTGCTGGAATTGACATCTATTTACTGCTGCAAACCGCCACCCCACCCTCTATGTTATCCATTGTGATTTACATCTTCTTTTATTTTCCCTGGTGATTGTGCACCTGATCAATAATACAAACATGTGATTGGACACAGCGCATGAGTGGTAAAAAAAAAAGTTGGGTAAACTTCTGTCGCCTCTCTTTTTGGTCTATACATATATAGAAGACAAGAACCACCCAAACCTAATATTATTATTAACATTATTTATTACTATTCCTTATTATTATATGATGCCCGCATGTGTTTGTGCATGTATTTCATGCCACCCCTCCATAAGTCTGAGGGCTCAATCTTGTTTAAGAGACACTTTAAGTGACGCATTTTAAAACTTCCTTTTGAAATGTAGCAGATGTGGTGGTGGTAAATATATGTGTGATGTGAGACTGTGAGCATAACAGACAGTGTTGTGTGCATGTAGGCAATGGACTGAGAAGGGACCGACCCAGAGTGAGCGAGTGGGGCTGTTGTCCTTTGTGAGTAATGACCACAGAGGAGGAGAGATGATCATGTTCATCAGCTCCCAGAACTGAGGCTACCAGCCCCCCTGGTGGAGAGGATCAGTCAGGCTGATGGCCCATAATCTGTGTGTGTGTATGTGTGGGAGCCTGTGGTTGGGTGGAGAGAACAGGGATGGAGGGAGAAGGGGCAGGTTGACAACTGTGATAATGACTCTTGCCGCTGCTTATGGAGCATATAAGAGGGAACCTGTGTGCACGTCTGCATGCATGCGGTTGCACACAGAGGAGGAGTTCGAGCATGTGAGGTATATAAAAGTACTTATTGCATTTATTACAGGACTGTTTTATGTCTGGCTGTTGCAAAGCTTGCTTAAGGGGAAAATTAGGTGTGCTGAGTAGCCCTTTCATTAGCACGTCATTAAAGTTTGAAAAGTAGCTAAATAGTGGAGGCTGGGTATACATACTGAATAGCTACCAAGTGGAGGCTCAGTATTAAAAATGCCAGTTTGTATTTTTGAGGAAGTTTCAGCTTTGGCCTGTAAACTTGACTCTCTGCTCAAAAGCAGAAAAAAAAATAAGTCAAACCCGAACACTGCATGCAGACAGCTACACATTTCAGTGTGTAGCAGGTGGAAATAGAATACTGTATTTATGATCATTTAATGTAATTATGCACCCTTCTTCTTTCAGCTCTCAGAAGGCTGACACTAAAGATCCAACCTGTGTTCACAGGAGCTATGACAGAAATAGAGGAGGTGACTGTTCAGTGTGGTCTGTGTGTTACAATGATGGAAACCCTTGAAACAGCTGTACTCCATGTTTAAGTTCATCTTGCTCTCCTACCGTCTGAAGCAACACACACAAACCTGTTGGAAAAGCTTGATGCCGTTTGATTGGTGCAGAATATTATGAACATGTCCATCCACTTAAAGTAGCATCAAATCAATGGTCCCCCAGGTGGTTTCCATTACAGAAATGACCTCAAGTCCATTTGTGGACTACGTGTGAACAGAATAGTGTAAGTGATCAACTCTATCAATTATGCTGATTAAATTCTGCTGTGTTAATGTAGATGAGACGTGCAGATTTCTTCCCATTTAGACTGGCGAGTGTTTTTGTTCACGTGAAATGATTTAGCAACATAGATTTAAAGGATTTTCTCCATTTTTATTTGAGTCAGATTTTTATTTGTTTTGATATAGCCTAATGCTGCAGTGCACATATGATAACAGGCATAAAAACATCCTTAACATATTTCTTAAAGCCACTATTTATCACATTTTGTGTGTCATAATAGCACCTTCTCACATTATTGGCATTAAGTGTCTGCAGAAAAATGACACAGTCTCGGTGAAAATGCGTGCAGTCTGCAATATGCATGTTGCTTTTGGTCCATTCGTTTCAGCTTTTAATGGGATCAGACATGAAGAATGATCCAGTGATTTTTCAGGAAGCGGTTTTTGTGGTATTTGTGTGTTATTGTATCTGACGCATCTCACAATGAGTGTTGTGAACGATAGCTTTTAGCATTTGGTATTGGTCCAAGCAATGTATTGTCTATTAAAGAAATGTTAAAACAAAACATGTGTGTGGGGTAGTGGTCTGTAACTGTGTCTTTTTTTAATACGTTATCACTGGGAGGTGCTAAAATCAAATATACTCTAATCATTTAAGTCTGATTATTAACATTTTGTCCATGTAAATTATATATAGAACAGTTAAATTCATATTGAGAGGTTTGTCAACTGATCATAAGTGAAAAAACTGGAATAAATTAAAATCTGGTCCTTGTGTTGAGTGTTTGGTTTTGCTGGTACCGCTTTATAAAATAGCACTAAACGGCTGTTGGTATCACATTTACCTACATACCAGCTCCAACCCTCCATTAAATGAAAAGGACCGCCGCGTGGTTGACTCTTAAGACTGCGTTGGAAACACCAGGCGCGGAGATTTCAGGTTGCTGCTCCGTGATAGGTCGACCCTCCCCTACCCCTCGTCTCCACATCCTGCTTAATTGCGCTCGCCCGATGTCAATCACTACCGTAAAACCCTCCCCCGAGATATCAAATAGTGCTGCGTGGATCTCGTGATCCTTCACAATTTGCCCACACGGCTTCAGCTCCGCACAATCGCTGAGTGCGTCTCTGCTGCGGTGCCTTTGCGCGCAGGCTGGAGAGAGATGACAAGAGCCCCGCGGAACTGGCCAGACAAACATGGATCTCCGTAAAACGCTGATTTCGGTGCTTTGGATATTATTGCTGAACCTAGAAGGAGACTGTCACGCAGAAGAAGGTATGTGAAAAACGTGTGTTTGAGTTTGAGTTTTGCGCTCCTCGGCGGTCAGTGTTGATCGACGGACATATGCCCGTGTAGGAGATAGTTTGGCTTCCCCCACTTGTCTGTACAGGTGTATTGTTTCCAATGATGATACGGCACCAATAGTAGTGGAGTTTAAGCGGTCTTTTTATGGCTCAAACTGAACATGTGAAGGAGGTTTTTTCCCCCCCTGGTTATGGAGACATGCGACTCAAAAAGCTTTATTAAAAAAAACAACTTTTTGGCTGTTTACGCATTAGAGTTCAGCGGACTCCAAACGGGTCAGCCCGAATATATGCGAACAAATATGGTTGATGTGATTGTCAGGTTTTTTTTTTTTTTTAGTCCCATAATCGCTACAAGATCAGATTAGATGTTAAATATGACTCTTCGGTCTATATCATTATTATATTATCAACAACCCACATAATCGATGATTATTTACAGCATTGATGGGGAACTAAATGGTTCACGTGGCCAAGTTTGTTTCATGATTTTGTTCTGATGACAAAAAAAAAAAATGAGCGTAATTCTTACATTTCAGTTCCCACTTTCAGTTAAAATATACATTTTCTGATTTATTCAGGAAGAAAAAAGTCACTTTCGTTCAGGAACCTCTACCTTCTCGTTAAACGTGGTCTACCGTCTGAAAGATCTGGATTATGTGATGGGTTTTTGTCCCGGCATCTTTGTGCAACTGGTTTCTTTGTCTTTACATTCTCCAGCAGTCTGATGCTGTGGCACGGACGACAGGACGCATTTAGCTGCTGCTTTATTGCTCAAACCTCTGCGTGCAGCTCCGTTTTCCAGTTCTTCTCCAATCAGAATTCCTTCCGTCAGGTTTAAGCAGCAGAGACAGCCGCTCTCTCAGTTACTTCCTTTGTCTTTCCATCAGGATCAAAAAGGATTTTGCTTGTTGCCTTGTTTAATTGCCCCTGTGCATTTGCACTGACGTGTGTCAGAGCGCGAGGGAGCTGCTGGTCCTATACAATTTACTGATAATGCCACAGATAAGTCATTTCTGCCCCTCACAAGTTAGCCAAGATATAACTTATATCTGCTTATACTGTGTGTGTGTGTGTGTGTGTGTGTGTGTGTGTGTGTGTGTGTGTGTGTGTGTGTGCTTGCAGACTGACTCAGGTAAAGTCAGGGAAGTGATCCTAATCAGTTCCTAAATTGTGAAGTGGGAAATAACATAATGGCCTCAGACCCCCAGGCTCTTTCTAAAGAGGGACTTGGTTGCCAAGGTATAGCTCGGTGGATTCTGGATACACACTGATGCATGAGCCTAACACACAGAGTCACCTACAGCACCCTATATGTGCTCCAGAAAAGTACATTTACCACACTCACATACATCACTGACACACATATTGCGGGAGTGGCACTCATGCAACTCTGCATCAAGTGACACACTCTCACTTGACAAGTGCACTTGCATGCAAGCTTTCTCATGAAACATACACACTTGTGCACACACGCTTGGTTTGAAATTTGCCCCCCAACACTGACTCACACACACACACACACACACACACACACACACACACACACACACACACACACACACACACACACACACACACACACACACACACACAGTTGTGCTCTCTTTCATTCACACACACACACACACACACCCACACACACACACACAGCTTTCTCTTGAGCATTGGATGCATCTCACGCAGACTCATTGCCAGATTGATTTGATTCCATGGAATGCTGGGTAGCCAGATTTGGATGCTGGCTTTTGTTTAATTGATGTTGTGACAGCGATTAATTGCTGCGAAAGCAATGTGCTCCTGAAGGCTGGTATTGGCACAGTTTCTCCTCGCTGTTCGGATTGGATTTAGGAGAGAGAGGAAACACAATTCTCCCTTCCTTTTAAATTCCGTCATTACATCTATATTAATTGAGGCAATTTCCCTACATGCATTGTGTCAGTGTGAAGCTCTGCCACGAAAGCTTTGTTTTCTCAGAAGAAGATGTTCCTTATATTTGGGATTTTGAGATTATCTCTTAAACCTGCAGTTATATTCCATTATTTGTGTCTCTTTGATCACTATTCATGAACTTCCTCTTTTGCAGACTATACCCTTGTGCCTGCTCTAATGCTTTAGTAGCTTTTAATCCCAGTTTTAAATTCTCCTTTGTGTTTAACTTTCATCCTTTTTCATTCCTCCTCATGCACCAACATAGTTTTCCTGTGTTGCAGATATGCGGTAGATCTTCCTCCTCTACTCTTCTGTCATCATCAATCTTCCTGTTTTCTTTTGTTCTTCTCACTGTGTGCATATGCCGTCCTCCTCTTCCCCCTCTCCTCGGCTCCCTCCTTTTCTTCTCCCTCTCCATCTTCTCCCATACCTGCCTCCTGCATCCTGATCTGACTTAGCAAGCACTAATACGACTGGGTGTCCACTATTCCACACCGGCTCCTCACACACGGTCAATCTAGCCACTCCCCCTCCCTTCAGGTCGCTTTTCTCATTTCTCACGCCTCACCGCTAACACACCTTGGCATCTCATCGGGATCTCATTTACTCCCTCTCTCCACCCTCTCCTCCCTCCTTCCCTCCGCATCCATCCATTCTGCTGCAAGCTGGGAGAGCGAGAGAAAGGCACAAGCTGAGTGCAGAACAATAGAAGCAGAGTAATGTGGAGGAGCGGATTGCCTGAGAGAGTCTCAGCGTAACCTGTGGGATCGTCCTGCCGTAGCTTTGTTTGATGCTTTGTGTTGTTAAGATGGCCGGCTTGATTTGACTGTTTCTTGTTCTTGACAGGCAGCATGTTGTTTCCCTGCAGCCTCATAATGCCCGTGTGCCTCAGAAACCTATATATGTGATATGAAGTGTAATTTAAAACTTGCAGCTGACATTTTCCACAGCTGTGCTTTGTAATGCTTGGGTAGTTTGGTTTAAAGTCACAGTTTTTATACTATTAAATACGCATCAGTCTACCTGGGATGGAGATCCACTGATAGAAAGCTGTAAAAGCTTAAAAAGTGCTGTCAAGTACTCATAAAGCCCTCGTGAAAGTGTTTCTTCAAAGGTGTTTCCCATATGAGTGTAATTCTGCAAAGTCTTCTTCCTTAGCACACGATTTATATCCACTGCCAAAGCTCAGTGTCAGTGCAGGAAGACTTTTAGCGAAGCGAAAACTAAAAGTTATGGATTTTAAGTTTGGTGGCAACTTTTTTGCCAGCATCTATAATTCGGTCTCAGTGCACCCATTGACACTGTGTGGATAATGAGAGTATGTTTGTGTGACAGCTTAGTGCCTGACTGATCTTTAAACTTATAGAGTCATAAAGTTTTGGCATAACTTCTTTTAGTTCAAGCTGAAACATTTGCATCTCTGGTCAAATCTTCACCTCAATTTGCACACTGCCCTGGAGGATTTTGCTTCCACTTGCATATTTTCATAGACTTTATATATATATATATATATATATATATATATATATATATATATATATATATATATATACGCACACACATACACGTGCGCGCGTGCACACACACACACACACACACACACACATATATATGTGTATCTATACTGTATATATATGTGTATCTATACTGTATATATATGTATATATATATACTGTATATATCCAATCCAATCCAATCCACTTTATTTGTAAAGCACATTTAAAAACAACTGAGGTTGACCAAAGTGCTGTACAATCACATAAAATAAATAAAACGCAATTTATAAAACATCAAACACAATTTATAAAACAAGTAAAACACATAAGAACACAACTTAAAAACAGGAACACAACATATGTATATGTGTATATATGTATATATGTGTGTGTGTGTATATATATATCTTTCCAGCTGAACCTTTAGAGCTGCAAGTAATGTTGGCTTGTTTTCTTTTTTCCCTTCAACCACAATCTTTCCCGACCAGCTGATTTATTTGTCTAACCTTTATCATATCATAACCACAACTGCACTTTCCCGAACCACAATCTTTAAAGTACTTTTGGTCAATTACCCAGAGTCAAGCTGAATTACAGTTATATTCCAGGTTAAAAAAACGTTGTGAAGGTTTTGCAGAATCTCCCCTCGTGAATGGTCTTTCCTTTTCCAGGTGAGGGAGGGACAATCTGTAGATTGAAATTAAAATCAAACAACTAATCATGGCAGGATGATTAAGTTTTCAACGTATCTTTTGGTACATACCGTATCTTATTGCCTGTTAAAGAATAAATGACCCCATCCCTGTACCAAATATTTAATGATTATTGAAGTGCAGTCTTTGTTAACAGAGCATGCGTGTCCATTTTATTTATTTGTTATTTGGTTGTATGGTTTTATTTTTTACTTAGTTAATACATTTTAATATTTGTTGTCCTCATCAAATGTCTGTTTATTCTAAAGAATCAACAATCTTTGCTCTTTGAAAGGGTGAAAATTACCGATTGTGCTTTTATAAATCAGTGGCATAAAATTATCTTAAAATGACAATAATATGGTTTGTTGGAATTATTTCTGGGAAAAGTAGTTATTGATAGTCCTAGTTTTAACTCATCAGGTCTACTGCTTACGTAACTGTTTTTTCTATAACTCCAGTGATAAATCATTTATTTAAAAATCTACAATATTGACATACAAACCCTTGGTATTTCTTTTGCTGTTGACTGGAACACACCATAACCAAAGTAACTATTCATTCCCTAATTACTCTCATTTGTCATATGATTACTGAATTATAAAATCAGAATTTAGAAGCAATCTAATTGACTAATATTGGATTTACCAACAACTGCAGTAGCGCCACACCCTCCCAAGCATCAGTTGGGACTAATTGTGTGTGATTGATGAGGGCTTATTTCTGCTCTGCTGCTGACGCTGGTGGGCCCAATGCACCGGTCCATCTTTGGCTGGCAGGGGCAGCCTTGGACCTGTGCACGCTGGATCAGATGAGTCCGACCTCCATGAGTGTGAAAGGTAGAGTGATTTGTGAACATGGTACGGGTAGCGCCGCAACATTTTCTCGTGGAGGCCTCAGGGACGCTGTCATTTTAAGGAGAGATGAGAGGAGAAACGAAGATGGGAGGAGAGGAGATGAATCAGGGTGGGGGTCTTAAAAAGAAAAAAAAAGATGCATTACAAGCAGATGAAGGAGAAGAGGTGTGCCAGGTTGAGGCGTGATGAATAAGGGAGGCTGAGTTGGAACGAAAGCGTGGAACAGCGGATGAGGGAGTGACAGAAAGAAAATTAGACGTGAGTAAAGGCAAGTGGGAGGAAGCGGGTGATGCGGGAATTGTAAGCTGCCACCATTGCTTTGTTCCACAGCTCCTGTATGTTACATGTAATCAAACAGACCAAGAGTTCCTCTAACAAGTCAATGCAGCAGCTCAGCCACATCCTTATTTACATCCCGCTTCACTGGAACACATTGACTGAGACTGACGGAGGAATTGTGTGTGGAAGAGAGAGCATGTGTGTGCATCTGATCCCAATAGGGTCACACCTGATTTCCTTTGTTCAGGATAAGGACACTACAACAGTGTCGGTGATATTCTGCTGGATCAGCAAGAATGAGGAACAGGGGAGTGAGTGTGTGTGTGTGTGTGTGTGGGAGGGGGAGGAAATATGGGGGTTTAGCAGGTGTTTCAGCCATATTGGACAGATGAGGAAGTGGCTGTGTGTCACTGCCTGTAATAGATGAAGGAACTGCGCATTTACTGCACATCATTTTATTGATGGATCTATGCTGGGACGTCTTCTTCAGCTGCTGTGTGTGTGTTTGGGTGACAGATAGTGACTGTGACATGCAGCCCATGTGCATGTGTTCTCCTCATGCCTGTGCACGTTTGCTTGCATTGAATGTTTCGTTGCACTCCCTATACATTAAATTCTTTTGCCGGCTGTCTTTTTTTTTCTCTCTGAGAAACGTCCTCACGCCGTGCAGCTTTGGGCAGAGTTAAATCAGCTCAAACAAACTGCTTTCTGTTTGGGTGATTTCAATACATCTTAGCCAACTTGTTGTAATTATGGTGAATTATGTTGAAATATGATGAAAAGTTATGGCGATAATTAAATCACTGCAGCACCATTGGAAATTAAGCACTGAAAAGGAAGCTGAGAATACAGGCTCAAGTCGGCGAGAGAGAGAGAAATTAAAATACCGTTTAAAAAAGAAGAATGGGGCTCAGTTGGTTGATTTAAAATCATTTGTCATGGAGAAATATCATTCATGCTTGCAGCATCTCATATAGAGGATTTCTGCTCTTTTCTGCCTTACCATTGTTAATTGAATAAGGGTTTTTGGACTGTTTATGACGCCACCTTGGACTCAGAGAGGCTGTTATGTTTGGCTGATTAAACAAGTAATTAATAAATC
The DNA here is from genome assembly GCA_037577475.1 of Chaunax sp. Z400. NCBI lineage: Eukaryota > Metazoa > Chordata > Actinopteri > Lophiiformes > Chaunacidae > Chaunax > Chaunax sp. Z400. Next base: position 8,627,534 of record CM075200.1, read on the forward strand.
CAGTAATAATAAGCCATAGTGAAAAATAATGAACATTTTTGTACAAAATAATAATGTTATTCTAAGTTAACATTTGAATTAGGTTTATCTATTAGGCTAAACTGGAGACATTTGGTTTTTTCTTCTGTTTGCTTGAAGAGTGACTTAAATCATTCAACCAATATGATGATGCTTCCTGTTCAATGACATTAAATGAGCAGTAGTTCCACTTCGCGAATCGAACCCTTGTGAATCACATTTTTATTAAAGTGTTTTTTCGGTATCTAATGCATGTATACAGCTAACTAAGCAGTGAAGCTAAATTATCATTATAACACAGAGGATAAGAACAAGTGTGCATCTGAACACATGTTTAAGGAATAAAATGTCTGATGTTGCGTACTACGTTTTAAGAGGTAATAAGTGTTTTGAGCCCACAGTGAAGCATCAACCATTTGCTGCTTTTGCAAATGCACATGTGCTTTCATGGCAGAGCATTATGCAAACATCTCAAGGGCCATTTCTTAAAAGGTCATTCAAAGGTTCTATGCAGAAAAGTCTAATGAAATCATGCAAGGAAAAAAGTTTCATATAAAATATCTTCCACCACCCACACTACCAGCTCTCTGGAGTTAAGACATATTTTCTTGCCAGATTTTTATACAGATGCCTCAAACACATTATTAATCTATGCGGCTTTTGTTGAGATACTAATGGATTAGAGAAGTATTTTGTTGGCGTGCTTTCATTCCTGAGATGTCTAAAGTTAATGAATGCCACTGGTGTGTGTTTGTGCGGCGCTGGCAGAAATTTCTGCTTAGGGGGTTTTGAATTGAGAGTAAACACTAACCGCATTAATGCAGGGCTTGATGAGGGTGGGCTTGTTGGGAATTGAACTGACAACTCGCCAGAGCTCAGTCAGTTTATCGACCTCACATTCCCAGCTTTTCATTTACGTTGCTTGTTTTCCGATGTGAAAACATCATCACCCACTTATTTAGACTTTAGCATGGAAAAACAGATTCATGAGGATGGATTTTATGAGGCAAGCCAGCCTTCGGGCTTAGAACACTGGGTTCATTTCATCTGCGGTCAGACAAACAGGAGCTACTGGTCAAATACACTGACTTCAGGGCTTTTGTGAAGAAAATGCTTGTTACCTTTGTGTGTGTGTGTGTGTGTGTGTGTGTGTGTGTGTGTGTGTGTGTGTGTGTGTGTGTGTGTGTGTGTGTGTGTGTGTGTGTGTGTAGGCAATGTTCTATCATATATGTCGCCTTCACTTTCAGTTGTTGGTTCAGTTTTATCTCTTTTTATTGTCTTGTCCAAAGCTTTTGATGCCGTAATCCATGATATTCTGATTCAAAGACTTGTTAATATCGGTTTCTCTCATCATGCCGTTGCCTGGTTTGTCAACTATCTTACAGAGAGGACTCAGATTACTCAGTTTGTAAGGGAGTCCCTCAGGTTTCTGTTCTCGGCCCACTTTTATTTACTGTCTATATTAATTGCTCGGGGCAAAATGTCCAAAGCTCATCTTTCCATTTTTATGCAGATGACACAGTCATTTATTGTTAGGCAGCTACGCTCAATATGGCTTTTGAGCATAAAATGCTTTTAACAGAGTGCAAGCTCAGTTTCATCAACTGAAGCTCATCCTAAATGTAGAAAAAAACAAAATCATGGTCATGGAGGACAGAGCTCAATCAGAGTATTGTTACTTTTCAAGGTCAACAAATTGAGGTAGTCTCCATCTACAAATATTTTGGATTTTTAATTGATGACCACCTCTCTTTTAAACCTCACATACTGAATCTGGTGAAAAAGTTGAAACTAAAGTTAGGGTTTTATTTTAGGAACAAGTCTTGTTTCTCCCTAGATGTCAGAAAAAGACTTGTTAAAGCAACTTTTTTGCCTCCTCCTGATTATGATGATCTGTTGTACATGAATGCATCATCTCACTGTCTTCATATGTTGGATACTGTGTATCATGGAGCTTTGAGGTTCAATTCAAACTGTAGAGCCCTCATTCATCATTGTACTTTGTATTCTAAAGTCAGCTGGCCTGCTGTGTCAACACGTCCGCTTACTCACTGGTATGTTTTTATTTATAAGGCCATTCTTGGTAGACGCCGGTGTTATTTATCTGCCTTTCTATCCCAAAGGCATGACACTTATGGGTTACGATCTCAGGATACTCTACTTATGACTGTTCCTCAAGCTCGGACTGAGTTGGGAAAAAAAGGCCTTCATGTTTTCTGGAGCCTATCCCAGCTGTCTTTGGGCGGGAGGCATGCTAAAGAGCATTTTGGTCTTTTTAAAAATTTGCCTTTATTTGATAGTGACAGTGAAGAGGAGCACCTAAGCACCCGGCTGTTGTTTGTCTGTTTGTGGGAAAAATATCTTGAAATATTGTCAGTGGACTTTGATTGAAATTTGTGTAGTGGTGGATCTTGGGAAATTCAATTTCAAGATGGATGCTGCAGCTTCTGGTTCACTTTTTCTCTTCAACATTGTGAGATGAGGCCTTTTTTTTTCTTAAATTTTGCCAGTATTGTAATATGATAATTGGCCAATCAAAATAAAAATTCCCAGGCATGGACAACTCATGATGTTCCACCATCTAAGCACCATCTATGTGCAGATACTTATACTTTATAAAAAAAAAAATCGTTCAAGGACAGCACTTTCCAGCTATTTGTAAAGCTAAAAAATAGACATTAATTTTCTGTACCTTACGTCAAACTGAGGTTTTTGCTCATTTTCATGGTGAAAAACTTTAGCTATGAATCGGATTTCTTGATATGTTTTACAACTCATTGAGACCCATCCATGGATATTTAGATTTTTTAGCATTAATAGGTCAAAAATAATGTACAAATAAGTCGTAGACGTGTCCCTACGTCACAACTTGGCGGAGCCCTCATGCTGAAATGTTAGAAATGTTTAAATATATTTACATCAGTCTTAGAGATACGCTGTTTCGAGCATAAGGTCATCCTTCCATGCTTTGAACCTTTTGGATTTACTGCAGCTGAGGTAGTATTGCCCAGCAGTCTGTATCCAGTTATGTAACCGTTACATGAGCAGAGTGGGTTTCATGAGGCGCAGTCCTTCCATGTACCAAACTGGCAATATGCTGTATACTCACGGGTTCATACATATGCTCCCAGCAGCCTGTCTCTGTTTCCTATACTAACACACACAAAAAACACACACACCAAACTTGGAAATCTCATATACACCTCTAGAGCTGAACTCTGCCATGATCATGCCCCCGTAGTTTTTGCTCTGCTGCGTCACTGTCCGCCTGGCTGGCTCTGACCTGAGAACACTGCCTCCTAATGTGTTTTTCATGTCCACTGGTCCTCCTCTGCCATGTCTGACCTGATGACATGCGTTAGGAGATCTTGCACTGGTGTGTGCTGGAGAGGAAGAAACGCTGCACCTTTCATTAAACATGTTCTACATGTACAACGTTCCGTGCTTCCCTTCTCTTCTCTTTGCATTTCCATGAAACACATCTCTAGTCACTCTCACCTTCGTCTCTACTTTCTCCAGCTCCTTCTAATGTACACAGTCGTTAAAGTTTCATTCTTTACGCATGTTGCTAAAGCATTTTCCAAAGCTGTGTCACATCTGTGGGGTTGGACTGCGAAGAAAGGCCCTTCACACATCTTAAGACACAACTGTATGTGCTTGAATCTTTTCAGAAATCCAAAGATATTGATTCCTCCACTAATTGCAACCATATGACACCATATGACAACTTTAGCAATTACTTAATTCTCCCTGCTAAATCAAACTGCAGCACTTCACGTACCCCTGCACTCAGTTGTCAGGGAAATATTATCTTTTCTTATTCCATGCATACTTCTTCCAAACCTGCCATCTGTCCATGATGCAACCATAGCTTCTAGTATTTAAAATACTTGCAATAAAATACTTTACTTCCTCTTTAACAAACGTTGTAGACGGAACATCTGAAGATGAGCATTGTTTATCAGAAATTGTAAGATATCGTAAGCTTATTTTCTATCAAAGCGGCTGCCATTCCTCAGTTGACTGTCGAGCACATTCCCACAGTACATTTACGGATTCCCACAGTACCTGAAAGCAGCTCAAATGTCAGCTATGCACAGAGAGCTGGCTGTGGCAGACTTTGCAAACCAGTTCAGACACAACTTGTCTAAATCACAATAACTAACAAACAAGTCATTTTAATTTGAGTTGTCTTAATTGAATTGAATGGATATGACCATATATGGATATCCAGTGGAAACTGTTAGATAAAGCTCAGAGTTGTACACACATAATCAATGAGGCACAGGACTGATTCACAAGTGTACATCAAGAGGACAGACAAACACTGATTTTTCCCCACTGCCTGCTGCCCAGCGGTTTTGTGTCGTCCTTGTCTTTGCCTGTGATCCCTCCTTTCTGTCCCTGCTTTGTGGCGGTAATGACCGTCATGTTGAAAATGTGTCTGTCCGGGCCTCGTAAACCATTACCCCATGCCTAGGAAACCCCATTAATCTTTCTGAGAGGCATTTGACCTTTCAAACTCATTAACCACAGCCGCTGTGCCGACAGATATGCAAACTGCATATCTCTCTCTTTCTCTCTCACAAAAAACAAATAGCATGCACACGGATAAAGGGGCGCTTAGGCCCACGTAACTTGTGCACGCACACCTGTTTGAATGCACCGATGTGTGTTCAACTGCCAATATCGCCTTCACCAGGTTTTTTTTTTGCCGTCGTGGCCGCTCTCTGTCGTCTCCTCTCCTCTCTCCTCTTCATTTTCGAGCGTCCTCGCTGTGTGGGTTTGGTCAGTGACCTGGAAAATTGCCCGACCTTTTATTACGCAGCTTCCTGGGTGATGAATACATACATAAATTGTGCAGCTCCGGCTCAGTCACTTTTATGATACCCCTCTCTAACCCCCAACTTACCTGCTGCTCTACACCTCATCGCTCCCTGTCATCTGCACCTTCTCCACACCAATACAGAAGAGCAAAGCAGGGTGTCTTTGCAGATATATTGTGGGTTCCAGGGGGAACCCACATGTGAGTGAGTGGCAAGAAGGGTTAACATAGCAGCATTGGATCTGGTCTGCTCAGTTTAACCGAAGTGGAAGGGGAGTGCAGAGTGGGCTGTAATAGGCTAAGTGATGGATGAAACATATTCTTCTTAGTTTATTCAGTGTTTCCCCTACCATTCCTTTGGAGGGGCGGCCCACCCCCTCAATGCGACCTCCCTCCCCCAAAAAGAAAATATTTTATTCGTGTAATTTATGTAATTCATATCTGCATGTATATCTGTGTCATTTCAGCAGAGCATGAGCATCTTGTATGTGTTTCGCTCTCCTGATCAATGATTCCACTCTCCTCTGCTCTGGCCTGGTGTTCCTACCTATAGGGGGTGATTCATCCGTGCTTCTCGCACAGACGCTGAGGAAAGTAAACGAGACAGGCTGAGTGATAGTAACCCGAGTTGAGGAGGAAGTCGGTACTCTACATCCAATAAGAACCTCCACAAAACCAAAGATGGTCAAACATCGACCCTAAAGTGCAAACCAGGCCAAAACATCTGCATTTTTTAAACGGGTTGCTATGCCAACCGCCGCTACCCAACCTGAACCTGGTACCAGTGGTGAGGATTCATTTAGAAACTTCCTCAGTGCAAAGTTGGTGGGAAGCACAAAGCCAATATCTAAAAGCCAGACATACAATTTATTAATGGTATAGTGATTATTTCAATAAATGAAAAGTGGATGACATGAGACATTATGAGACATTAAAGATGTCTAATAAAGTCGTCTGCCTCGTGGAGTTTTCTTGTCAACAAACAAATCGTATGTTCACATTTAACATTTCTCACCAGAATGCATTGCATATAACACGATGAGAAGTATTGCTTATATAGGCCTATGTGTGCTACTTGTTTTTGTCTGGGCTTGTGCATGATCTCTGCACTGGTTCTGTTGTCTTTGTTTGCACTCATGGCTACTTGCTATGAATGTCATCAGACCATAAGTGCATTTCTCTGTGTGTATGTGTGTGTGTGTGTGTGTGTGTGTGTGTGCGTGTGTGTGTGTGTTTGTCTGTGTTTCTTCTGTGTGCCTGGTCGTGATTGCAATCAGAGTGTCATCATTGCTGGATGGTTGGGTGTTTTTTTTTCTTTGTTTTTTTTGTCAACTTTCGTTCAGCTTTAAATGATTGAAAAGTCATTTAGTGTGCCAGCCAATCAGCACACCAACCTGTCAATCAGTTATTCAGTTAACCATCTGGCTGGATAACCAGTCATTTAGTCAGGTAATCTGGCAGCCAAGCAACCATTACGGCAGCTAGCCTGGATGCCATTGAGTCAGGCAGCCTTTAATTAGAGTCAGTAAACTGTTCATCTTATGATCGAGTGAGCCAGATGCCCATTTGGTCTCCTGGTTTGTCGGCCAGCTGATCAAAGAATGTGGCATTTGATTAATGTGTCATTCCTTAGAGCAGCATGTGATTATCAACAGAACAGCAGAGCTGCGAAGGCATTTTTTCTCCTGCCCTGTGTCAACAATATGTTTATACAGTGAGCGCTCACTGCTCTTTAATGTTGTCACCCTGATCCTACAGTACATGATGAATCCTCGTGCCTAAAGCATCAGTCCTTCTCACTGGCATGTCAAAGGAGGAAAACACCAGTCCTCAGGCAATATATAGATTCAAGGAAGTTAAGTGAGTTTTGATTTTGATTGCACTACAGGCGCCAGAACCAGAGGAGAACGGAGGATTTATTTGCTATTTATTTGCTAAAATATGCAGATACAGTTGTTGTACCAAAAACCATAAGAAGACAACGGCACAAGCAAAACAAAGTAAAAAAAAAAAAAAAAGAATCAATCAGCTGCAGCAAGTACAAACTATGTGCCTCAGCTGGAGGACTAATCCACATTCTGGCATCCATCAACCTAAAGCACTGAAAAGCCCTGATTTGAGCGTCTTGGATGGGAAACCCTCTCTGCTGACTGATTGATCATGGTGTTCATGTCTTGCAGAAAACATTTCAGCCATTCTGTTATATAGGCGAAACAAATTAGACCGAGGTACGGGGCATGTACTTCGCCAAATCTGTGACCTTTAGCATCAACAAGAAGAAGATCTGATATAAAATCACATGGCCTTAATTTGATTTATTTCAGCATTTGTTTAAGTCACCCTTGAAAACTGAAGGAAAAGCAGGAAAATCTGTGCTTTCGATCAGGAATTTTGTTTTCACAAAGCCTGTAATTTTTGACTCTATATGATACATTAGCCTGGTGGTGTATTTGCAAGTTCATTGAAGTGGTGACCACAATTGAACATGTATTGGATGAAAAAGCTGCATGAAGCAACCTTTTATCAGGGGGCCCCAGAGCCTCCAGAACAAAGGTACAATAAAGACATAGCACTGCGGTATTATCGACTGATGCCTTTTGTACCTGAAACACCCAGAAGACATGAACAACGTTATCATTGCCTTGGAGTCATATTTTTGCCAACTGATGAATATGAAGAGAGAAAAAAAAAACTAGCTACATGCCTGGAAACACAAAGTACTTGATTCCAACTCTAACGCCGAAAGAGTCAAAAGCTGCATAGAACTGCATAGTTTGGTGTTAATTCTCAGCATTACACAAAGAGTGAGAGGAATTTATTCAAAATGATATCTTCATGCAGGTTTGTGCTACATTCTAGTATCAATGGCTCACTTCCTCTCTTCATTTCCATCCTCCTTTTTGTCCCTGCTGTCTCTCTCTGTATCTTTTTTCTGTTCAATAGACATAAAGGCGTTTACACGGATGTGATATGAAAGCCAATAACATGACACAAAATCACATTTTCGCACCTGTAATTCATGCATGCAGGCTTGCATTAATGCAGCTTTGGCCATAAGTACATATACTGCCAACATGTACTGTCTGAATGACACTGTGCTGTACCTCAGAATTATACATGTATGCATTAAAAACATTTTGGGTTTGTAAATAAAATAAATATGACATGCAGTAATAAGAAAAGAAATTAATATAATATATTGGAATGTTTTTTCCTCTTCTCTGCAGCATACGCTCTGAAATTATTACACACTTTTTCAGTACCTCCCCTTAGTCCAGCCTGTAGCTAAATGCTAGCTATGGTTATTACAGCTCTGCTGAGAAGGACAGAGAGCAGGATGGCATATGAGTTTGTGTGTTTTTTTCCTTTTTTTTTTTTTTTTTTTACACCAAGAATAGGTTTATGTTCTGTAATTGGTTTGCCCTCACATTTAATACATTTTCCAGGTGTGTTGTGTTCGTCTCGGCTCTGTTTCTGTGCGTATGAGTGGGTTTGTGTGTGCTGGGTACACTTTCCACAAATTAATTGATTTTAAAAGGGTTACCTAAGGTGTGATAGAAGGGTAGGCAATTTGTCCCGTTTTTAAAAAATTTTTTTATTGTGTGAGTGCGTGGCATTCATGTTGGTGTACTTGCCTGAAACCGTTTTTGCACTTGAATATGCATATTAATACATCAGAAGAAAAACATTTTGCGTTGTGTTGTTAATCAGTGCCTTTGCAAGCGAGTAGTCTCCACATGCATACTGTATACAACCGTACTGTATGTCTCTGTGGTGATGCATGCTGCGGTTGTCAGATGGTCTGACTGTTACAGTGACAGGGATTACTTCTCTTGGGCCAGATGGGAAGGGATGCTTTTGCACCGGAAATGGCAGAATGAAGTGGCTTCCTGCCTCTCCTCCTCCTTCTCGCTCTCCCACTCTCTCTCAGTTGCTCTTTCCATCTGCGTCCCCTTCCTTTTTTCGCTCATTCTCTTTCACATTCTCCATCGAACTTGCTCACACGATTGATCTTGGCAGTGTATCAGGGACTGAGTGGCTGGAGTTAATGTCGAATTACCTACCTCTCTGAAGTCTTGAGTGTGTGTGTGTGTGTGTGTGTGTGTGTGTCTTTGGGCGGAGGTGAAGTCTAGATGTCTTAACTGGAAGGTCGCTTGAAGGAGCCTTCCACTAAATCATTAAATGCCACTAAAACATTCAATGAAGTCTACTGATCGGCCAGGCTTGTGCACATTTACATGCGAAGGTAAATGGGTTACTAGTTTGGGGAATGGAGTTATTTTCCATGCTCTCCAGCACACAAACTTTAGCAATGGCACGCAACTCCCAGGACTGAAACCAAGGGTGACTTTAGGCTTTCCGGTAACCTTCAACCTCAGTACATTGTGTTTGTTTGTACAGTGCGGTCGAGGTGTGTGTGCGCTCACGCTGACGTGCATCCTTGTGGGAACCTGGGGGTTGTTGGTAATGACGCAGAGTGGCAGCACCACTCAGATGTCTGACTCAGATCGCACCACAAAAGACGTGACTCAGTTAACAAACTAAATTCTGTTTAGCGAGTAAAGATGACTAAGACAACTTTGCTTCCAGTACCAGACTTGGACGTAGTAGAAGAGAGAAATGGCTTCCTAAAGATGCAGACCTGGGAGGTCCACCACAGATGAAAGATGGTAGTTGGCCATGAATATTTATACGTCCGAGATGCGTCACTCGACCTTATTTGTCCAAAGTAATGTGAAGAGTCCCTTTTATGGACAAGCCTTAACACATGTGCTGTGTCCCAAATTGCATACTTCCATACTCAAAGTGGCCAGTTTGAGTGTATAAGTGCGTTCGCACTACTTAGTACGTCTAAATGCAGTATACTGTAAGTACCTGGATGGCACACTCAAAACGACCCGAAAACGATGGACACTTCTCATCTTAAAGATCGCCATCTTTGCTACGTAGCGTGAAAGGGAGGGGCTTACGAGACTTAACAAGCTTGTGAAAAGTACGGCCGAGGACGCCACGGTTATGGCGGAGAACAACAGCAACATATGAATAAAAGTACGAACGAAGTGCCATTTCAGATGAAACGTGGAGCACATTGAGCATTTTAGTCAAATGAAAAAGCCGGCAGATGTTTTTAAAAGTGACGTGATGTTCGCGGTCAAATGTTGCGGCTGTCATTTCCGGTAAGTATTCTGCAGCAGTGTCCAATCTGAGACAACACTACACTGTTGAAATTCACACACTGCACAAGTGAGTATACTCCCATGCAGTATACTACATGGGAGTATACTCACGGAAGTACTCTATGCGATTTGGGACACAGGAATAGACTGATCAGAGCTTCTTGTTTATTTATATACTGTTTTTGGTCTCAGTCTTATTGATATGTGATCATCCATGATTGTCTGTTGGTCTACAAGATATCTCCAAAAATTATTAACAGAATTCATGGAGGGAAGAGGCCAGGGTAAAGCAAGAATTGATTCCATTTTGCAGCAGATCTGGACACATCCCAGATTTTCTTTCAGTTCTGTTGACATTATACGATTGATAGATTGATAGATAGATAGATAGATAATCTTTATATGATAAATTTCTCACTAAATAATGTGTCAGTTAAAAAAAAAATCAAGCCATTTAGTCGACTAATGTTTATTGTTTTTTTTTGCTTAAGTAAAATATTAAGAAGTAGTGAAATGTTTCTATGTTTAGAATTTTAAGTTTAATGTCTTTTCTTTCAAATTGTATCACTAGTTTTTGTATGAATGTTTTCCTATTTAAATAATTTTTGTTTATGTGGATAAATGTTTAACAGGATTACAGTTGTTTTTTCAACTCAGTGATGAAATGTTTCTAGTTAACATTTATTATGAACTTTTGTTACGTTTCGGTCCAGAAACTATTGCCTGATTGCTTGAGTTTGAATGACAATGGTGTTTGCTGACATGTGTGAGTTCTTGCTGCTGCACTTCAACCTGCAAAATCATTTAAAACAATGAAATTACTACAGGAATGTTTGGATTAATATAATAGATTAAGGTAAGCTTGAAACTGATCTAGTCTCAAAACCACCTCCCTACACATTCCCCAGAGTCCCCGCCCCTCTCTTTTCTCATTTATTCCTGAGTTTTCACTGCATCTTTGTCTGCTGTCCTTTTTTTGTGATTTCTTTTTTTCTTCCCTTCGCGCTGTCATTATCTTCGGATTTCACAAAGCCTGCTCTGCGACTGTAAAGTAGCCGGAAGCTCAGAAAATGACAGCAGAGCATCAAAGTTAATAGTGAATACATTACCATGTCCTTGTAAACTGACACAATCCTTCTCTCTTTCCCACATTCTGAAAATCTGTGTAAATGAATTCAACATACACACGTGCCATGCTTACAGATGCACACTTGCTGCCTCAGCAGTCATTCTCGATTTCTTTCCCTGCTCTTCCGACACACATAACACACAGATACAGTACATGTACACAGCATGAGAGCACAGGGAAAGCTTGCCTTTAGCTGACCACCCCCTGAGAATAGAGGCTGATGAAAAATTCACACTTACTCAAAGAGTGGCTTAAAGGAAAGGCTGCTTGGGTTAGTTACTTCCTGTCCTTCTTCTTGTCTTTTTGTCTGGTTGTCATTCCCACATCCATCTTTTTATTCAGCATTTCCTGTTATTTTCTGTCCTTCCTCCTCTTATATGATTCTAACACTTTACAGTGTCTGCCTGAAAATTGGAAATGGCTTGCGAGTCTGCCATGATTCAAACCGTGTCACCATTTGTCACTGCGGCCAGCATTTGCCCAATGCTTGGCTTGAACTACAACCCCCTCCGCTCACTAAGACCATGTGACACGGCGGTTGGACGTGTTTAACCTGAGACTTGGAAAGGTTTGAATTCACATGGTCGAATCATGGTTTGGTTGCACTTAAAAGACTGAACCACAATCTGTCAACTATCAAACGCTTCGAGCTCATAAAGGCTGTTTTATGCATTTTTGTAAATGCTTCAATGCTTCTTAATGCGTTAAATACTAAAATAAATTTAAAAAAAGATTTTTTTTTGTCATAGCTTGTCAAATAAAAAAAACAAACAGTTTTATGCTTTTACAATATCCAGGTCTATTTATTTTTTTATTTTTAATTTTTCAAACCCGTCGATTATCTGTTGAAATTTCTGTCGCACAAGGGCAGAAGGAAAGGCGTCGAGGATGACGATTGAAATGCAGCTCGGAGAGGACAATACTGAATCCAATCTGTTTATATAACCTCACCTCCAGTCTCCCTCCTGTCTCCCCTCATTTCAAACTTGCCAAACAAACAAATATACACACTTGTGCGTAAATGCACACTAAAACACGCAGACACGCGTGCATCCATGCACACACATCCATTTTAAAAGGGAGACATGGCTCCTCCGCTTATCTCGCAGGTGAAATCTGGAAAAATGGAAGTGTTGCATTTGCATTTTAATTTGCCCTCAATCAGGCATTGTGTTTGGTGTTGCAGGGAAATTGCCTGATGTTTGCTCCTTGTCCCTATTTATAGGGGCTCCATGAGAGACGGGCCCTAAATTCAAATCTGCATGCTATCACAGTGTCTGGAGATGAGGTTTCCTCTCTCTTTTTTGTTTTCTGCTCTCTTCCTCTGTCACTCATTTCCTTTGTGTCTGTCTTTCTACATCTTGCTTCATTTTTTCATCACTCTGCCTCCATCTTTAATTACTTCTCCATACTTCTTTCCCACACACCAAATTTAAAAAAATGTTTTTTTTCCTCTTCCGTCACTTTCACCACGTTCCTTCTTTCGTCCATCCCCGCCTGTTTCTCATTGCTTGGAGAGTAAATGCACAGATTTCATTAGCGATGCTATGTGCCGTGCGACTTGACTCTGAAGGGCTCCAGCAGGCAAAGGAATCAGGACCCTGCTCTGTCTTTCATCCCACGCCTCTCTCCCCATCATCATCTCTGTTCCTCGTTTGATTTCCCCTCCTTCTATCTGTTTTTTCTGCTCCAGCCATCCATAACATGCCCATAATCTGCCTGTGGCACATGAAGGACCTCCTTCATATGGCTAACTGCTCCTTGGAGTCCAGAGCAGTGCAAATTTAACCCAACAGTGACTGTAAACCCCAATATGACCGCGCATTGAACATGCAGAAACAGTTTTTTCTTTATGTTATTATACAGCAATTTGAAGAATGTAAACCCCATCATACACAAATACAACAACAGTGTATCTTGAAGAATTACTGCTGTGAATGAGTTTAAACCTCACAGCGATCTGGAGGTGTCCCCGTCTGTTTTTCTTCAAAATCTCATACATGAGCGCCTGACGGAGGTGCCTGAGGTTTTCTCCCTGCATCAAACCTCTTTATGTTCGTCTGTGCAAGGTGCTAAAAGCACGATCAAAGCCTCAATCAATAATCATCCATGATTTGCACGAGTCAAAAAAAAAAAAATGCCCCAAGGCTTTCTCGTATATCAAATGATGTGTATATACTTTTTTATCAGAAGTACACACCACTCCAGGTGCTCTGATTGGTTCCAATACCACTGGGCCGTTTTGATGCAACTCCACACTCAATAGGCCGAGACCTCTGGGGACACAACCTTTGAGCTCTGTGCTGGGTGCTGAGATCGTTTGGTACAAGGTGTCAGGGAGGAGTTTAAGAGGTCAAGACAGATGACCTGTCCCCTATAACCCTCAGGGATCAGTAAGTCAAACATGGGTCTCTAAATTATGAGTATATGTGTGTGTATGTATGATCATTTTTGGCCAGGTTAAGTGTGTGTTTAAAAGGTAGTGGGGCAGAAAGAAACAATCGTACTGGTACCTTGAGCTTTGTCGATCTGTGTCTGTTACTGTTTCCATTTAAATATCTCAAATTGTAGGTATCGGGTGTGACGTGACAAAATGTTTCACTAACAAGTCCTCAACATTGAGCAATGAAGTATTTGAGTGATGGAAAAATGGGTTAAGATTAGCTTTAAACACAAAAATAACCTGTTTATGTTTAAGGAAAGATTGTGATTTGGGTTAATCTAATGAGCTGATAAAGGGGGGGAAGTTACTTTGTTTAGATTTAAGTGAGCCTTAAAGCTCGGTAGATAAAATGCTCTGTTTGAACAAAGTAACCATGAATATAATTTAAGGGCTTTAAATTTAAAATCATGCAAACTTCCTATGTAAATGGTTGTTCCTTTTGAATATCCCATAATACTTACTGTAGGTGACAGGTCCGCCCTTGCTTTCTTACAATTGCTTGTCTTTTCAACAGGCCACATCTCTCCCCTATTAGTGGGGCTAATTATGAAAATGTTGTTTTTGAGGCAAGATGAGTGTGCATGTGTGTACTAATGGCATGATTAGTGAGAGCTGACTCGTGCTGATGAACTATAATTACCTAAGGCCCCATCTGCACATTTATTCCCTCAACATGTTGCTTCTCTTGCTCACTACACGTCTGTCTTGAGGATATGGTGTTGGCTTGATTCCCACACACACACTCGCGCACGCACACGCACACGCACACACACACAACATACACATACTGGGTTTCCATAGTGTCTGGGAACCGATTTTCTGATCATCACCTGTGGGGACCATCCTTTCTACAGGTTCTAGAAGTGTGAAAAAAAAATCAGGTACATTAATCAGACGTCTGTAAGTGTATACACAACTTTGAATATCTCAAATGATGAAGTAATGTCTTCACTCTGCTAAATGGGGACTAAACATGGCTGACGGGGACCTCATTAACATATTTTTTGTGTAATTCAATGACAATAAGTGGATTAAAACAAATAATACGTATCAACTTATTAAAAAAAAAAGGTATTTCATTCGGCAAAAAAGGCTAGAACTACAACCGTGCACCAAATATAGTACTAATACATCAATTACAATTCAAATTTTGAAATTCAGCTTAGTTTACTTTTTCTAAAGATAATGCAGATATGTATGTGAGACCTGCAATGGGAGCTTGTGATGCAAAGCATCACTCTTGCATTGAAGACCTGGTACTGTTCATGTAGTCGTCTTAACAACATAGCAGATGTTCTAGGTTTGATAGGAATATCAGTGTGACTGAAGTGAATACTAATAGATGTAGCAGTGTCAGGTTATTTCTATTCCTGTACACAGGATTACAGGACAGGAGTATTGAATTATTGTCTGGATATTTTCCAAAGCATGTCATACTCAGAAGTCAAACCCTTAAATTCTTTTACTTTCCATTATTTCTTTCATTCTGACACAGGAACAACTTTGTTATACGTATTTTTAATCACAGTCAACCACACAGCAATAGCGAATTACCATTCAATCAACAAAAACTTTGTACCTCTACAATTTAAAAGAAGTATTAACTACTAATTTAATGCCAAGACATTAAATATAAATTTGCATAGCAGAATTAGACTATTACTTAATTCAACTTCACAAAATAACTCATCAAATTAAGTCAAATGAATATCAAAACAATCAAACTCCAAAATTGTGAGGAAACTCTAAGGCCTTTATTGTAATGGCATGGTCATGTTAGACATTAAAAAACAAAGCTCCAACGCATTTCAGCATCAAGCTTTGGCTTGGTCTATCCAAACATTACCTCCAACAAACTCATTTTGAGTCCAGGGAAGCACTCCTTTCCTAGAGTTTTTCATTTTTACAATCAAACTCCAGTTTCCTGAGGATTCCTCATTGAAAAAAAACCCAAACATAACTTTGGAGGCTCAGAGCACAACCATACAGTGCAAAGGATCAAATGCTTCTTAAAAGGTAGTAAATAAGATAAAAGGCTGCGGCTATCAATGATAATTCTGTCTGCTATTGTGCTGTCACAGATAGTCAAAGATGTACAGTGTACAATAAAGAGACAAGGGATATCTTGTCCTGTGATTTGATTTGAGGCTACAAAAATGTCCTGGAATGTCAACTTCACTTCCTTATGTAGAATCATATTATAGTTCATTATAATCTTCATGATTTGTATATTTTATCTCAAAAACAATATCTTAAAACATTCTGATAGCTCTTGGCTGGTGTTTTCCTTTCATAAGAAACGCAGCTGTCCTCTGAATTGTTCAAGTGTGTGTGTGCATGTCACAGGTTTATGATGACTTACTGAAGTGGATGTGAAAGAATGACCGCATGAGTGCTGCGGCAAAGATGTCAGGGAATATTTGAGTCTCTGTGTGAGCAGATTGGTGTGTGTTCACTAATGATGTCATTGATTAATCAACATGTTTGGAAGAGATTGTATTTTTTTAATCAAACTTAAAAGGAGCCGCACCAATCATCTCCAACATGCTATGCTTTTTTCTACAAACATTTTATTATAGAGCTGTGATGATTAATCAATATGTTGACTATTAATTTAATCCCCAACTATTTTAGAAATGAATTAATCAGTTTTTTTAAGAGAAAAAGTCAAAATTCTCTGAGTCAGAAAATTAGAGTTGCTATCTAGCTTTATCAGGGGAGTATGCAAGGTTTCTTTGTACATTACTTTGTCTCAACAAATACAAAACATACAACAACCAACTTTTTGCATGCATTTTAAAAAATAGAGGACAACAACTAAGCATCACTGACATTATAAATCCTGAATTGTCTTGAATATTGATTTTAATAAAGTACATTACCATGTTCTTCATCGCATCCTGATTTGTCTGACCTGTGTGAGCCGTCCATACCCATAAGTTATAATATTTAGAAAATGTAAGACCAAGAAAAACAGCAAATTCTCACCTCAACATGTTGGTGTTTACACCCTCTCAAATAATCAGGTATTGATTTTCTGTCTTATACTGCAGCGCCAACAATTGCCTTTTACTTTAAGTATTCTCTATATTGGAGAATAAAGTGCCCCTATCATGTGCAAGTAGTATATAAAGATGTATTGAATTGTTCGGAGTGGATTTAAGTGTTGCATTTGTTATTACACCATAAATAAAGACTGCTGTATAAACAAATGATGAAAAGGAATATAAAACACAGCTGTAATATAGATATTTCTTATAGGAGAAGCTGCTGTACAGTAATAATCTAAAAATATAAATAAATGTCCTTATACGTATGTGGTTAAGACTACGTTATAGTGTGTTATACTGCTTAGAAATGGACTTAAAGTAACATGTTTATTTTTTTGTTATTTATTTTAGATATTTTAATGGACCTTTCTGTCTTCATTTGGTAATATACAGAATGGGATCAATGAGGAAGTGAGAATTGGACGAGAGCGAAGGAAATAACAACATGAAAGGGGATGCAAAAAAAGTTCTAGCTGGATTTGAATGGGGGATGTTGAGTTCACATGATGCGTCTTGGACAACCACACCACTGTATGGATTCTCAGACCACATGGCCACAGACTCTACCAACACACACTACAAACACAAACCTCGGCTCTGACAGACAACAGACTGATAATTTCAAATGCCAAGGTGAGAAAACTCATCCTTGTTTCCCATGAAACCAGCAGCCATCTCAGGCATTATCACCCAGGCAAGTGTAGTAGCAGCAGCAGCAGCGGTGGCCCCCGTGGTTGACTGTTGGAGGAAAACAAGTAATTAGCCCTGAGAATTAAATCCTCCAGTCATCCAGTCGGCCCGCGCCGTAGAGCCCGGCCTGCTTTTCTGTCCATTTACATAAACTGTAGAATTGCTCTGTTCAAAAAATGAGGATTTAGCAGATTAATTATGTCCTATTATCGGCCTGGTGATAAGCAAATAAACAATTGGCTGTGGAGAAAAATTAAATTGGATAATGGCAGCTGGGGGGAGGCAGGGGGGTGAGGAGGGTGAGGAAGACGGGGCTGTGGCACTTGCCAGCTAAATTTGACAAATGAGGAGCGTGAGCCGGCTGCACTCTCTTACAGGACCAGGAGGATTTGTGTTTGGTTACTTAAAGTTTTTTTTTGTGTGTGGAACTCTTTACTAAGTGTGTTCTCTTATCTCTGTGTGAAAATACACATTTAAAACTATCAGTGTGTGCGCGCCTGTTTTTGCACTCTGTCCTATTGGGTTCCTGTTTACCCAGGGGGGAGAGTCATCAGTAAGGGAAGTGCTCTTTGTTTCTCATTAGAGCAGCTCTTTGATTTCATTAATTACTGACCTACTGCTGCTGTGCTTTGGCACAATCTGGCATTCTAACCGCTCACAGTGTATATCCGCTGCTCCACTCTGCATTATTTATTTATCGCCCCGGCTTGATAATTAATAACCATGATTTTCCAATGAGTCCTCGGTGTGTGTTCTTGCATTTGTGTTGCTTATCAAGAATGGATCATTTGCTGAGGAGCCGCTCCATGGCTACAGAGTCAAGCGTTTTCTTTTCAGCTTTGTTCTGGTCCCTACCTTTGCTTCAAAATAAGTGGATCGGATCTCCACTTTTCTAATGAGCTCTTATCTTATCAGTTTAATGTCACCGGCTCCACAGCCGGATCATTACGTACTACAGGAACCTTTTAAAGGATGAAAACTTGTGCCACAACGCAAGCCTGAATAATTCTCCTCACACACATTTTTTTGACAGCTTAAATCAGCTTTTGATTAATTTTCTTGGTGTTTCTGATCTTGTTATCTCCTGATTTTTCATAGATACCAATAGCATGTATTGAAGTAAAGTTAAACATCTGGACATCTATAGGCACCAATACGGACATAAAATAAAGGGGCCTCATTTATAAAAGTGTTCTTAAATTTGTACTTGAACTTTTTCTAAAGAAAACATGTGACAATGCACTTATATTCATTTGCTGAAGATGATGCTTAAGATGAAAAAAACCTTGCTTAAGCACCTTCTGGGAATCCCATTTGTAACTTACTCACCTGTCACCCATACATCTCAATTCAAAGTAAATTGATAGCACCTGCCTTGCAATTTCCCCTCATGTAATGCCTGTACAAATGAGGGTTGAGTCAGGAATATCGATGGACCAAGAGACAAAAAAATGAAACTCTTTTCTAAGACGAGATCCCAGTGATGGTAGAGGAGACTGAAGCCAGCCAACATGTATTATTGAGTTGAATAAATATTGAGTTTCCAAACAAAGCCAAACACACAGCTTGGGAATGGGCCGTTGCACATTGCTCAGAAAGCATAACACAAAATTCACCACATGCTTGATTTCATATGCATCCTAATCTGCAATTCTCCAACACGACCAGCAGGAAAGTCACTAACACCAAGTCTAGACTTTGCTTAGAGATCATTTGGTTTTAATTATCATTTAATTATATGTGGTTTCTGCTCAGGTCATACTTAAGAACACTGATCACAAGTCAGTTTTATAAACGAGGCCCTTTTTAAAAAAAAAGAAGCCGATTTGAGTATTGACAGGAAATGAAGTGTACTATTTTCTCCCATATCGAAGTCTGATGTTGTGTTGATCTTGCTCGTCACCCTCCTCCCTCAACAAACTTTGTGGCTCCCTAACTATGTCACATTCGATTATGTGCTTTGCTGCTGGTTGACGAGATTATCAACTCCTATGGCGCCTACAGGACTTTGTCGCTTCCTGAAAAGACTTTTTTTCTTGGAGACTTTCTCCAAGTGAACATGCACAAAGCCACTATTGAATCATTGCTTTTTCATTCCATGTTATCTCATCCCTCATCTGTCCATTTAATCTAACTTGTGTTGTCTTTCTACCTCCATTACTCTTCTCTCCACTCCCATTGTTTTTGTGTAATTTATACTGGACTCGAGTCAGAGCGGACAGGCCGCCTGTTTTTCTGGCCTATTGACTGCTACGACCAGGCCGCTAGTTATGGAGGCTATTGACTGATTGGCTGTCAGTCCTATCGATCTCCAAGGTCGGACTTCTGGCTATTGAGGAATGGTCCTACAATGCCCTCCCTCCCTCCTTCCATCTTTTCCCTCTGCTCTTTACCTCACTTGTATTTTCTCTTCTTTCTTTTTCCGCCTTGCTTCATTTGTCAATCGTCTCATTTAATCTCTAGTTCCTTTTTCCACTTTTTGAATTCATCCAGCTGTCTTTCCATCCATTCTCCTTTCCTTCTATCTGTTCAGACTCTGTTGCCACCATTGTTTATTGATGCAGCAGGGATCAATATGGACGATAATGGGCGCTGGGGCTGTGGGGTGCTGGCAAAGACTGTCTGAGTACAGAGACTTGCTGCTGACATTAATCAGATGACACGAAGACGGAGTAAACATTAAATGATGGCGGGTGAAGTGAGGTGGCGATGTGGCTCAAGGTGTAAAAGGAGGAAGGAGTGGGACAAGGAGAGACATGGCGAGAATCAAATGGGAGAGGTATGATGAGTGTATGCCTGAGGGCAGCTATGAGACACATGGGGTGGGAAGAGACGAGAAAGAAAGCGATGAGAGAGAGCTGGAGGATCCCTGAAGATTGGCAGAGCGCTGACTTTCTTCTGACACTGAATTATACAGAGGTGGTTAGCATACCTCCGTCCAGAGCTGGAATATAATGTATTTCTGATATATTGAGGATTAATTTAGGATCATCTAGCTCTGTTATAAAGCTTAAAGGATTAGTTTACCCAAATGACAAAAAGCCATTAATTTCAGTCATTCCTGTGGGCATCAAGGCATTCGGTTAGTTTGAGATTCTGACATTGTTTCCTGTTTTTTTTTTTTTTTTCTGAATGTATTTCTCTGAACGGTGAATCTTTGCTTGTGATCCTGGCACTCATCTGGTACAGCTTACGAGGTGGATGGTTTATCAGTGGGACAACACAGAAACAGCCTTAATGATTGAATTTTTAATACTAATATATAATTCTTTAGAATTTTTTTATAATTTTTCCTTTTTTTTTTCTTGTCCAACAGGGACTAAAAATTGAGGTGTGAGAAGAACCATCGATTGGGAGTATTGTTGCTCTCTTAACCAAGAGTCATTCTCAAATTTATTGCCACAGAATTTGGAGACTTGTTCGGATATTCCTCTGTGCATTCCTATGTTCCCCATGTGTTCAGAAACATGGCATCATTGCACCACAGATCCTAAAAATCGACCAAAGCATAAAGTTAAGTGGGCTTAAAGATGAGGCTATCATCGTATTCTTTAATTTGAAATAATCTGCTCTTACTGACATACTCACCAGATGGTTAATGCCTATGCATTAACCTAGTTTAACTGCTGCTTTTTCAAAACACTATACTGATGTCATGGCTTTGAAATGAGGTGATGTGAGTCTATCAGAGGATGGAGGGCGTAAAATAACTTTTACATACAAGTTAGAGAGGAAGGTGAGAAGTGCACAGTCACACGACCCAGACATCAGTGCACATGACAAATGGACAGATTAGTGTGTCTGCTTGTCAGACAGGACACAGGTTTGGAAGCAGAAGAAATACACATTTGTAATGAATATTAGTTACATTATTATTAAACTGGATGGAAGCAAGCGCATGCATGGATTATTGCTTGTTGTCAGTGTTGTGCGAGCTCATACCGAGGTACCAGGGGCAGGCGAGGATCTTGCAACAAAAATGCATTTAAGGGCATGCTAACCATTTAGCAAATACATGTAGCATACCCACGGAAGGGAAGAAATTCAGCTAAAAACCCGTGAAGACTATTTGTACCAAAACGAAACACAATTCCAACACACAGCAACTCATTACACACCTAGCAAGACCACACTAACGGTGCATGCCCAGTAATCCAGTGCTGGCGATGTATGTAACTTCATCCGAACAATACAAATGACATGTCATTTGAAAGCTGAGACTCTATAGATTCCAACGATATCAGTCTTACCACTCTGAAACCGAAACTCACCAAACCAACCAGCAAAGAATAGCAAAAATAAACTTCACACAAACAGAATTTATTGTTTTTTTTATCTTAAATTGTGTCCAAGTAAAATAAACATGCCATGGTGTATGCTGTTGTGAGTCTTGGGACTATGGTACCATAAAGCTGTCCATGAACGTCTCTCACGAGAGTGAACTCACTCAAGATGACATTCCTGAGTTGAAAAGTGATGCGTCCAATTCACCAAAAATACTAGCGCCGTTCATGAACGCATTCTTTTTAACGTGTTCGTGCACAACACTGCTTGTTGTTACATTTGTTGCTTGTAAAAAGAGAAATTTGTTGACTGCAAAAAGGGGACGGAAACATTTAAAATTGATAAAAAGTAGTCAAACAAACTGTTTCCTCTTTCTTCCTCTTACAGTCGGTGCTGCTGGCTTAATTTAGTTCATAGCAAGTCTGCAGCGGTTTGAATATATACGTGTGTCAGACTATTTCCATCTTTAAACTACAGTAGATAGCATGGTTTCCTGAGGCCTTTCATAGCAGAAGAACTTTGCCTAGACTGAAATAAAGAGTGTCTTTGCTCAACACAAGAAATTATTACATTTACATGAAATATGACATTAAGCTTATTAAGTTTCAGGGACGACGATCAGTGGTGATACATCACTTATGTACAAGCCACTTATTTAATCAGTGAGGTGATTGCTTGAACCGTCATCTAGTAGAGATGCTTCATGTTCTGTCTGACTCAGCTTGGCAGGTGATTGATCACATCATACGTTCACTGTGCGGTAATTAATCAGCGGTGCGTCATCATGTCAGAGAAAGAAAAAACAAAACGGAGACAAATGGCCCAATCAGGCACAATCAAGTTCTGATGTGTGACTCACCGCTGTAACACAAGTCTGACTGCAGGCTGAGGTTGGTTTGATAATCATCAGTTGGATATTTTGCTTCCTTTTAAGGGTAGCGTCGAAGCTAACCAGTAGCTGTTGTTCATTTTTATAAATTTAATTTAAATTTAATTAAATCAAATTTTAAGCTCTGTTGTGACTTCTTATATAGAAGCAGAGAGATGGTAAAAATAGGGTTCTTGTTCAGGACACATCCAGCATGTCTTGAGTGAAGTCCTTATCAATGGAAATACTTTTTGTATCTATTGCTACTCTGTTTTGTCTCTTTTAAAATAATGACCATTATTCATGTTCATAACGACCTACTGTAGCCGCCTCTGAGACCCGCCCATGTTGTTTCTGTTTGTTAGGTTGGTAGAAAAATATTATACATATCTTCAGTCCTGGGTTGAGGCCTGCAAAGTCACGTCTTCTCACCTGGGGATAAATTTGTCCTATGAATGACACAGTCTTCTGAAGCAAATCGAATGTTCCAGATGTCCTAGAAAGGCTCCGTATGCAGGGTTGCCATTCTCCTGCAGAATTGCTGGTACACCCATGGCTTCATACAGAGATCTTTATTGGCTAAGGCGATCCATCCTACCTAAATCTTCTTTTGAAGCATCCATTTCTGTGAAACAATGTTGTTTGTGTGCTTTCCAGTGACTGGATGGTGTATTTCGTAGAACTCTGCACAGCAGGATGGTTGCTTTGCGGTGGAAAGATAAGAAATAATTTTAAAAAAATAAATAAAAAATCACACTATGTCTGCATAAGTGCTTGTGTGTTCATTTGTTTTATTAGTTTTGTGGACTTTTTTTTTTTAACCCTAAGTTGAGTTTCATTATTTATGTGAGGGGGAAAAATGATGTGAGAGGAAACAATAAAAATAAGAGATGTGTGAGATTACACATGGATTTTGCTGTATATACATCAGTTGATTTAGAGTTTATGGTTTTATCTCCATGTTGACCTCCAGTCAGCCCTGTATACATCAGCACCGCTGCAGGTACTTCCCATTCTTTTAACTGTCAGGGAATAGAGAAAAGAGAGGGTGGAAAAGAGCGAAGCAGGGAGGGGCAGAATGAAAGAGACGAGGAGAGGTGAATGTGGAAGAGGACGACCTAATTTAATTTTAAAGTGGTTCTCACATTGAACCAGAGGGAAAACAAAGTCAGCATAAAACCTTGGAGCTCCTCTGCAGTTATGTAACGGCTCTGCCCTCCCGTCTCCTCCCTCGCTTATGAATGAGAGAGGGGGGATGAATTGAGGGAGCAAGAGAGGGTGAATGGAAAAAGAAGAGGGTGGACAGAATGGGTGAGAACAGAGAGGGAAACAGGATGAAGAGCGTGGTGGAATGGATAAAACCGAGGATCACCAAACTTTCCTCTTTCATGCACACCACTATCCTCTCTTTTTTGTCGCCTGCCTTCAAATATTTTCTTTCCCTCTTCTTTCTTCAGACTGTGAGGCTCCGGAAGGTTCTGTTCAAGACGGTGGCCTGTCTGGTTAAATAATGCAGTCTGCTGCTGGCTGCTTTGCTGGCTGGACTGAGGAGAGACGAGAAAGATGACCGAAAGATGACTTAATGCTGACTTGTATTATTTAACAGTCCTCTAAAAGCTCGCACGATGGGTGTGCCCAGAATTAAAACCAAGATCTGTGTGTATGTGGGGAAAGTGAATGTAACAATGTGAAATCCGTGCGTGTCGGTGTGTGCAGAAAGAAACACCATGCATGCATCCCCCTCATAGCTTTATGGTCTATGTTTTCATGACATTTGAAAATGCACTCAAAAAGGTTAATGGTCGAGTTTGTCACAGCAACAATGGAGCACAATGATGTGTTTGAGTGTCATTGCCAGATTAAAGTGAATATTTTATCCTATTTAAATGACCTTTTTTTTTTAAATGAATTTTTGAGAACCTTTTCAGATATCCTTGCAACATGGACTGTCATAAAGCACTCATGCATTCCTGTTGTACATACTGTACCAACGCAGCAATGCACATGTCTACACATGTGATGCCCACTCAAGGTTCCTCTGTTTGGATAACATGTAATTCAACTTGTTTCCCTCTTCACACATGTTGGTAATAATCTGTAACAGTCAATTTGCATGCTTCCTTTATCATGTGTGGCCATGAATTCTGTCAGCCCATTATGTTATGCAATCACATTTAGAAGTGTCTCACTGAGCACCACACACACACAGTATGTACAACTCACTGCTAATTGCCTTAACATTACTGAATTTCTATATGCAGTATTCATAAATGGAGCAGTGCATTCTGTAACATGTGGATGTCTGGCTGCATATGAGCCAGATTATTTAAAAAGTACCATTGTTAAATGGGAATAAACCGTAGTAGTGAAGCATCTAGTGTTTATTTCAGTTCAAGACCTGCTATCCTTGGCATGGAAGCATTTTTGTCACTAATATGCTTTTGATTTAAAAAAAATTAATGCAATTTTGAATTGTTTACTTTAAAGGGAACCAGGCCACTATTTTGGAACGTGTTAAAGGAGACATAGCAGATACAGTATTGGGTATTTGCTGTAATGTGGTGTCCAACTGTGAATATACCACTGCTTCAAAAAACATTTAAAGTGAACCTATTCTCCACCGGGATCATCAGGTACTTTGACCTACTTCCGGACGTGTTTGTGAAAACAATGCCCCAGCAGAAAGCCATTCCTAACGGTAATGCACCTATAAGCTGTTTGCCAGCCGCCATAAAACTCACACAGCCATGTCTAAGAGTTGTGAAGCTGCGTATTGTTGTTCACACAACTTTAAACAACAGGGGGAAAGTATCGTTTGTTTACTTTTCCATGGAGAAATCGTTCCCCAGACCGCAGAAATCAATGGCTGGCAGCCGTGAACAAAAAACCCATGATGGCGGAAAGTGCTTTCATAAATGCATATCCAGGTCCCTGATGCTTTCAGAGATCTGCATTCCAAAAATGCACCAAAGTAATGTATGAACTGGACTATAAAACCTATAAAAAGTCAGTAAGAAGATTGTTCGTCACAGCAAACTTAAATAAGACGTGAAAGATTAAAAGGAAACCTGAAGACTGCTCCGTTTCGTAGCATTCTGCCAATGAGGTATTTGTTTATTTATTTGTATTTTACCTTTGGCATGCTATTGTTTGTTTATGCTATGCCAACATGATTTGTATTTTCTCATTTATACTGCCTTTAGTTTTCACGGTGGACTTGGAGAGAAGAAGCTTTCCAATAAACCAGTAACAGGAAAACCCACGTGTGTCTCTGATTGGTTGAATTTGAACAATGTAAAGAATGCATGAATGAAAATAGTGGCAACAAACGGCTTGTTTTCACCGACGATGACGGCAGGTTTCCCCTGTGAACCGGAAAATGACATATCATCTCAGTTGAGGGTACTGAAGTCTTTTCTCTTGAAGTTTGGCTGCTGCAGGCCAGTGGTTTCTTGCTATGCAGGATTTTGTACAGGAACAGGCTATCATCAGTGGATGAGGTCCAATTGGACATCTTTATCACTGGCTCTGTTACAGCTAATGACCCTGCACAAATGGTTAATTTTAGCAGTTATTTGTGTGATGTTGAATGCATTAAATGCTAATGAGGCGAAGAAATGAATGACCTCAGCTCCTCTTTTATCTCACTTCTTTAACACAGCCAATAGATTAAGCTTATGTCTTTAGCTGATGCATTTAGTGTCTCGACCGGTCCTACACTCAATTGGAAAGAAAAGCCACGAACCCCAAAACAGGGAGCTGAGTCATTCCGGCGTGGAGGAAACATCTTCGTCTATATCTGACTCTCCATATTTGACGCCATCATCTTTCATCCTCTCACTCTTCTCTCTTTTCATGTCTTTATCTGCAAGAGTCTCTTTCACGAACATGTGTGGGTCGTCTCTGCCCTGGAATGTTCCAGTGCTTTGTTTTCCAGGCACTTCGCTTCGAGTGTTGTGGCTGTTCCTGAAGTGGTTTCCACATTTGCCACTTTGCTTACCACTTCCCGTTCTTTATATAGTTCTACTTGCCTGGTCAGCCTGTTCTGTCCAACGGTTCCTCCCTTTGCTAAAAGCCGTGGTTAAAGTGGAAAAATAAGAAGTTGGTTTTTGGATTTCTCTGTCCTGAGTTTTACGCATAATTATTACATTTATTCTTTGATAAGTTGGGTTGATTTAGAGGTAAATCTGGGTCGTCTCTCGCTGTGCCTGTTGCCTTGACCTCCTTTGAAAAGTTGAAAGTTTGACTTTTCATCCAGTCGCCAGTAAAACATGTTCTCAGTCCTGTACCTTGTAGCCACTCTGTAACAATGAGCCCTGACAACGCTCGCACTGCTCTCATTTTATCAACTCAGACAACCAATTACAACCCTTTACAAGACTCCACAAATGAAAATAAGGCCTCTGGTCTGCCTTTTGATCCGTCTCTCGCTTTCATTCTGTCAGTATTTTTCTTCCCCTAGTTCCTGATCTCCCCATTGTCCTCACTCCTTTTTCCGTGTCTTTCTGTGGAATGAAAATGAGAGAGAAATATCTATGCCTCGGAGCTTGGCAACATATTGTAATAAAAATACCTTGCAGGTGTGTATTTACTCAGTAGCAGCTGGTATAGCTACGATAGCATCTCTCTTTCTTCCTTTGTTGCCTTGTTGCCCTTTGTTGTTCGATTCAACTTCAAATATTTTCTTTTTACAGTCAGCTATCACTGTTTGCATAAATTGTACTTTTTCCTCCTCTGTTTAAAAAAAAAAAAAAACACACACACTGTGCTTTCACTGTCTCTCTGACTCACTCAATGACTCTTTTCTTTCATGCCGGCAAGCGCACACACAAACATGCATGCCAGGCACACACACTCTCTTTATTCCCCCTGGAGGCGGTTTGTCTTACCAGGTGGTCATTCAGATGCAAGACTGGCACTGCTGGAGAGGTAGAGAGAGGGAAATGGGCAGGAAAACAGAGAATTACAGGAGGAGATGAGGAAGACAAGGTGGGAAGGTTGAAAGTGACTAGAAAAAGAAACAATGTGCTGGGGACAAACATGTGACGTCCTGTACTTTACCTCTAAGGCTGAATTCATAAAGATTGGTACTGCAGTAACAGTCATTTCTGTACTGCGCCTCCTGTTTTTGCTTGCATGCAGATTTGGCCTTGGTTAATTTAGTCTTTTCACATCTTGATGTGAAAGATATTATTTGCTGTCCCTCCTGATGTTTAAACTTCATTTTCTTGTACTTCTCAGTTGTTGCAAATTAAAATTTTTCAATTCTGTCCACGAACGTAACGAAACGTGTGGAATCATTCCATGAAAGAGGTATTCTCAAACATCTGTAGACTGGGTTCTTTTGTAAGCAAATATCGATTTCAGGATTATAGCACCTTGACCAACTATTAGCCCACAAGATATACAGTATACCACCACACACATGAAATGAGAAAAATAATTTATTATTATAATAGAGTTGCTGTTTTTCATTTTAATGCCCTGTGCACTGCTCATCATTTGCGTCCATACCCACCCCTTTTTTTTTGTTGTTGCTTAATTCACTTCCATACAGGGCCATTAATCAATTTCTTGATTGACAGAAAATGAACTGCCTTCAATTTTCATCATATGAAGATTTGTTCAAGTTAGTCTTCAAACATAAATAAGGTAAATATTCAGTAATTATGGCCATTTACCCTGAAGTGCACGTGAATGCTTTATTTTGTTGTGGTTCAAGTGTAAAAATGATAAAAAAAGGATAACCCCTAACCCTAACTCATGCAAGTAACCTGAGATGACCACTTTATACCCTCACTTAAGTTAAAAATGTAGGACAGCTGCTAAAACGGAAAAAAAACAAACAGAAGAATGGATTAATATTTCACCAACTAGTCTAAAACAACCAAAGCAGAAATATTAGACACCATGCATGTACAGCGTCTCATGTGCCACCTAGTAAGAATGTTTGAAGCTTTGCTGCTGTTAGTATATCATAATAAATCTAATATTCTCTAATATTCACCTTTGGCTCCTGCAACTTATAATGGGCATTTTTTTAACCTCATTTCTTATATTTAATGGACCTAAACTAATATAAAAACAACAAAAAAAATCAACCATATTATAGTTCATACTAATTACAGCTTATTTTATCACATACAATAATAGAGATGAGAATCCCATGCACTGTACCTGTGCCATGATAGTATTTACCTGTTCACCCCGTGATCGAGCATCACGTCGGTAATTGGATGGTGGGCTTCAGATAGCAAACAGCCAAGTCTCTTTACAGTGTGTCACATTACTGAAGTTGAAAGTTTAATGGCTCTCTTAAAAGGAGAGCCCCATTTGAAGTTAATGTACTCGGTTGTTAGAACTGCTATTAACTGTATTGGGGACAAAGTGAGTTCCCTGACACCATTTGTCTCAGGAGGCGGTGTGTGTGTGTGTGTGTCCCTGATTTGTGCGTGTGTCCATTTATACACAGCATTTATCTTTTATGTGCCTGTTTGTGTTTTTATGTGACACTTCATATCCCAGCCATTTATCCTGTTTTTATCTGTTCAACAGCAGTATCACTGTGTTGCTTCTGTCGAACTATATATTATCTTCCCCTCCCACGTCTTTGAGCAGCAGGGTGGTGTAGCAAACAGGAAGATCATTCTTCATATGAAGTGCTGCGATGCAGACCCTCCAAGTCCCATGTTGGTTGGCTCCCTGCTCTGGAGTCCTCGAGCAAGACTGTAAATCCCAACCAGCCCCCAGGGCGCTGCTGCTTCAGTAATTCTGTGTAGGGAGAAAGTGAAGAACCAGTCTCACTCCGGAGGAATCAACAAACTACCCTTGTGAAATGGTTGTGGTACCAGTGCACATACCTGTGTACTTTTCATTTTACATTTGATATAAGTACTCAGTCCTTTGTGTTTACCTCGCCACATTTCCCTCCATCATCTGTGTCCCACGACAAAAAAACTCATTTTGTAGCTTCAGTCTGTAGGGCTATTTCTAAATATCACGACTGGTTTTCGGGTTTTCTCAGCAAATCCAAGTCAGGTTTAAGTTCCTTGATACAGGACAAGTCTGAAGTCACTCACCGAAGTCTAAATAAGTTATCTAGTCTGTCAAGACATATGCAAAGCCGGGTTTGAAGGTATGCAGACAAGTCAGAGTCTAAGGTTATTAAAACAAGCCATTGTTATGACCTGCAGTGGCCAAGTCCTAAGCCAGGTCTCCAGTTTTACTGTCCAAGCCATGTCTTAATTCATTAAGAGAGGTTCTAGTCAGGGCTCAAGTCACAGTCACAGTCTCTGTCAAAGGAAGTCTCAAGTTAGTGGTGGAGTTAGTGGTAAGTTAAGTCTAAGGTCCTACTCAAGCCATAAATAAGACTGTTATCTGACTGACTGATAACAGCATGATCACAATACAGGGGTCATATACTCCCACTCAACTAACAGCCTAGGCATGCAACATGCATTCCACCCAAAATGCGGCATATCAATTAATACATATTTTATTATTTGGTCAAGTTTCAATGCATAATTCAAACGAAAACATGCCTAATGAAAGGGAATTCCATTTGTTTTGGATTTCCCCTACCTGGCAGCCAATTCTCTGCAGCTTCCCGTTGCTTATGCGCGGGCGCAAGCCAGCCGTGCATGTCCAGATTTCGATTTCAGTAGCTCCCATCGATCCTTCTGCTCTCCAGTATTTACCAGTTTTGCTCTTTCTTTTCGTCAACTACTCGGTGCCTTTTCCTCGCACTATCTGTTATTTTATGCACAAACACACGCCAACCGGCCAGAGTGCAGAACGAGGAAGTGACCCTGTCCTGACCCGGATATATATAGCGATCCTGGATTGGATAGGTAAAAAATATAAGTCATAAATAAGTAAAATGACTTTTTAAACCTGGGTTGCATGTTCTTTATTTGATCGCAGATTTGAAACTTCCGTGCATGCGCGTTGGGCCTTGCATGGCCTAGAAATCTGGGAAAGTCCTTGGGGAAGACGTATTCTCTATATTCTGCTGTGCTACAAATATGACCGTTATATCAGGCTGTAGAATAGCATTCATCCTACTGAATAAAAATATCGTGGTTACTCTCAAAATTCTTCACATGCCTTGAGAAGGAAAATATACCTTTAAGCTCAACATCCCTCTCACCACAATGTGCTTGTTGGGTCAGAATTAGTCAAATCTGTCACACACATACATAGCTTCTGATTGGTTGAATGCCTGAACCTAACGTATTATGGGATTGACAGTGGATGGCTAACAACAATGCTAAAAATAATCATTATTTAAAAAAATAATCATCTACTTTTTAATGTTTTAAACATGGAAAAATTGGTAAATAATCACAGAAGACTTTCAGTGTTGGATTTATCATTATGGATTTATTTTACCAAGTCTACTAAAAGCCTTTTTAACACTGGATCACAAAGCCTCTAAACCAACCTGAATGCCACCACCTGCTTACTTTCCAGCCTCGACTTTTCCATCAGTCGGAAAAACAACAAATCATATTGTTCTTTGTCTGCTGAAGCTGAAGCATTTATTGACTGACACACTGTAGCCTGTGCTGTATATTTACTGATTGACAGCTGCTACACTTTTCCTACGCTCTGCCTACATTCACTACTTTCACTGCAGTGACTGTCACTCATCTGCTGATCAGTCTCTCACTCATTTAACCACATACTCCAAACATGTTACACACTACCTTATTCCTTAAAGGGGACGTGCTACTCTTATATCAGTATAGTTTGGATCAGGACCATAATTATTCTTAATTTGTCTGGGTGGTGGGCATTGACAATAAATTATAACACCTTAGGGATATGTTGCTTTTTAATTGCTCAAGAAGACTAGACAACACTCAGAGTATAAACCACCTCCATGGCAGCTCAGTTTCCCCATTATGTAATTGCATCTAATAGCAATAGTCCCATGATAGTTCAAGCCTCATAATATGATTCCTAGTTAGATGACTAGTTTGATAGTTATTCAAGAAAAACAATATTTCACTAATGGGGCTTTTCTTAAGGATCTAGCTCAGTAGCTTTTGAAGATGTGTCAAATGTGACTCCTAACTGAATCAGCACGGTCTCAGCTACAATTTGAAGTTTTATTTATTTAGTTTATTATTTGTTATTTCATGGCAGTGGATTTTCCACGAGCCCTATAAATTTAAACATTCTGGATCTGGAATATTACTTATACTTCTATGGTAGATCTTATGGGGAAGTAATCATGTAATTTTTGTCCAAGCATTGTATACATTATCCATGAAGTTAGAAGCTAAAACCTTGTAATTGCCCCTATCCTATCCCACAATAATGAAGAAGAAAATTCTGGATCCAGATGATGATCCAGATCTCCATCCAAATCTAATGGATTGTTCCTTGGGTCATAGCCTACCTCTATGTTCATAACTTTTTGAGTAATCCTGCTAACAGTCAGACAGACAAACCAACGCCGGCAAAATGGACGCTCTTCTCGAGGTAAAAATCCATACCTTCACAGTCTTAGCTGTAAATTATATAAATAAATCTGCCAAAGAAAGTCTCCATACGCTATGGCGACTCTAAGTCAAGTCTCAAGTCAAGACTCTCATCCTTGTGAAAAGTTCATTTCAAGTCTCACGTTTTTTAGGGTAAAGTCTCCCAGCAGTAAAGGCCTAGTTAAGTCTTTAATAATATAATATATCTCTTACAATTTCATCTCCTATGCCTTTTATCTTAGTTTCGGCCTGTTTAAAGTTTCAGTTACTCATCCACCTTTCTGCTGTATAAGAAATATAATGACTGGACAATAGTTGTCCCAGTGCAGCCTGTGCTTAGCCCTGTCTTTGAGCCTTCTCTTTGTGCAGCTTGAGCTTCCAGGGGCCTGTGGTCTGCCTGGGTGTGGGCTGCGTGATGAGTAGCCTGCAGGTCAGTGAGGACACTCAACACCAGAGCTAATCCAGCTATGAAACTAGAGAACATTACCAAGGCAAATGATCAAATGGGCCTCTTTCACTGTGATGATTTATTTGTTGTCTTTGCTTGTTAGAATGCACTTTTGTAGGACAATGTGCATTTATGAGCCGTATTCCAGCAAAGACTCCTCTATTTGCCTGTGACCAAAAGGGAAGATGTATGCACACGTCTACTTATTAAGTGTGTAGAGGATGGCACAACATATCTCTTTGTTCTCTCTGCTCTTTTTACTCTCCTGCCAGATTCAATCCTTGGCCTTAGCAGTCTTCCTTTACTCTTCGTTCAGTACTCGCTTAGTACTCTTAGTCCACCTCTGTAAAGGAAACAACAGCCAACATCTGGCTTCGCACTTTAGAGAAATCATGTTTTAGTTTTTGCCTCTTCCTAAATGCTACTGGTGCTCCAAAAAAAAAGTCTCTCCCTTTCTTTTGCATCCTTGACCTGAGAGCTGTAGAGCACATCTCTCCCACAGCTGTCTCGTTCCTCAGTGCTCGCTTTGTATCCATCACTGTGTCTCATCCTGGTGCGTCAAGAAGGCCAAAATCTCAATTAAAACATCACAAAAACACGCAAGAAAATAAAAGACTGGGTGAGGTGAAGGAGGGAGGTAGAAAGAGAAGTTTATAGATGCAACTTAAATGAAGAATCTGCAAAAAGAAAAAAGAAAAAGCAACCTAAAATGCATTTGAACTCCACCTCCTACTCCCTCAAACCCGCCCACTCACATGTCTGATGGCAGTCAGACCCATGCAATGCACTCTTCATGTAATACACTCTGCAGCCTGAAAACCTTTATACAATTTTATTTCCAAGAGAAAAACACAGAAGTTGTTATCCACTCTAAGGAGCCCAAAACCTTCTTTTTCAGCATTATCGTTTAATGCCAGTGTCTCCACGTGTCTCGCCCCAAAGAGCTCCAACAACTTGAGAGTTTGCTGAAGAGAAAAGTGGCCTTCAGACGGAACACAACAACGGCACCACTGCCGTCTGAAACCCAGTGTTTCTAATGGCTTGCACTACACCACGGCGGATTTCGCTGCACCAAAGCAAAGCGCATGCAAACTCACGCTGCAATGAATCCCTGCTTGACCAATAGCAACGAAGCATCCAGCCAAACACAGAATGCAGAATGGAGGAAGACGTCGTATTGTTTGTTTCTGAATTATTTTCCTCAGCAGGAAAACCCCTTTCTTGGATACAGGTGATAGTGTTCCGACTATCTACAAAACTCTTGAGGAGTGCGTTACTGCCTCTTTCTTTCTCTTCCCCTTCATCACTGTGTTTTTTCTCTAACAACTTTTTCGAAACTGTTTTCTGTCATCCAGACTCTGTGATCATTAATGCTGGTCTGCTTGTCTCGCATGTGTTCTCATTCTTAATTTCACACTCAAAACAACAGCTGGATGATCAGCTCTTCTTATTACCTGACATTAAACAGGTTTCCTTTGTTTAAGCTCTGCATCTAATGTGGTTAGACTTTATCCGTCGTCTGGCTCTGACTGTTGTTTTAATTATGAAAGTCAGCCTCATCTTGTATGTTCTACATGAGACTGAAGGCAAGCGGACATGAAAAGCAAAATTGGATCACAGATCCACATTGTTCCTACAATGATGGGCAATTATGAAACAGCCATTGGAAATGCTGGTTAGCAGCTAATGTGTTATGGCTATTAGTCAGAGCTGTGGGTAACACAGAGGGAGAACTATTCTTCCTTTGTCACATTTTCTTTCTTTAACGTTTCTCTCCTCCGTTTCTCTCTCTCATCTCTCTCTCTCTATGTCTCTCTCTCACCCTCCTGCTCCTAAAGGCCCATTAGTCTGTCTAACTAGGCTGTGATTATAGGACGTATGTATTCAGTGTGTGATCATAGTGCCAACTTTGTCCTCTGACTGACTGACTGCTCACTAAGGCACATTGAGCCCTCTGTGTATTACCCGTCTATTCATTTATTTGCACTTCATGTGCTCTTCTTCTTCTTCTTCTCTCTTTTTTCCGGCTCTCTTGCCGGCTTAATTCTTTTTTGTCTTTCTCTTTCATGTTGAAACTTCCGCTTCTTCCCGTCTCGTCGACTGATTATTTTCTCTCCTCGGCTCCCGCCTCGCTCTGTGTCTCTCCGCCACCCTTGGCCTCTCCTGCTCTAATCTTCTCCTAATGCCTCTATGTTATCAGCTCACCACAGATCCATGCTCGGGGCACCCAGCAGTGTAAACCCCCAAAACAATAAAGTTAGTCTTAAGTAAAAAATCTCTCATGGTCCGGGCAGGAAAAAACTATTCGCTGTCATCCGCCTCTAAGGGCTTTGACAAGTCAGCTGTACTCTGAAGAGTGTCTTAATGTGTATGTGTTGAAGTAATGTAATATGTATTAATATTCCTCCACTGAGCACATGCCCTTAAGAATGAAAAGGAACAGTTTATTTTGATGCAAATTAGAATAAAAGACCCCCATGTGCCCATTTCTTTACATCAAAAGAGCCTTGGCTATAAACTTATATTCATTTCAAGAATGCCAGAATTGCTTAGCATGACGAGAAATAGCTTCCTGTCACGGAGTCAACTGCCTGTTTTGCC
Organism: Chaunax sp. Z400; assembly: GCA_037577475.1. Classification (NCBI taxonomy): domain Eukaryota; kingdom Metazoa; phylum Chordata; class Actinopteri; order Lophiiformes; family Chaunacidae; genus Chaunax; species Chaunax sp. Z400. Next base: position 8,662,555 of record CM075200.1, read on the forward strand.
ATTCAGGTCATTTTTGGTAGACCTCATGAGGCTCCTGAAGTGGTTGAAAGTCAAAGAAGACAAAAAAAAGGTCAAAGCCAAGTAACGTAGTTAAGTGCAAGAGCTAAAATTGACTTTGCACAGGGTTGCTTTGTGTGGTTTTAAGATCTCGTATTGTCTCAAGGCTGTAAGAGAGAACACTGTAAAGAGAGCCTGTAACTGTGCGCATGGTGGCTGAGGTTTGGAGGGGGTCTATTTAAGCAGATAGCTTAAGGCGTGGGTAATTTCGATATCAGCAAAATCCTTTAAAAATGAGGCAATAGTGCAGCTCACCATATGCAACTACAGATGTTGATATTACATTGTGGATTAAGATAAATGTGCTGATAATGGCTTGCGTGCGTGCATGCATACCTGCTGTGTATTACTGAGTATGAAACAAGGAGCAGTGACACTCAGGCTGCTCAAAGACGTCATGACTAGTGAAAGGTGGCCTCTTGTGGCTACGGCAACTTTGGTTACTGAGCGATGAAGTACTTCAGGCAGTACCTGTTACTGAAATCATGGGTATTTTGCAGTGGTGGACATGCAGAACTTTCAGTTGATTAAAAGTAATAATACTGTGATATGTTATGTTTACATTTGTACATAAATCGTAAAGAGTTTATGAGCTGCTTCTGTTTAAACGAGAGATTCTTTCATGATTTATAGATTAGATTACAGGCTACTGTACTGTAGTATAAAATGCTTGAAAAGAAAAACCCTTTACAATTTTTTGAAGATCAACTTGAGTTATTGAAAGTCATATCTGATCAACAGTCCAAAGCCTAAAGATATTCAGTTTACAGTCACACTGTAAATGACAAACATAAATCTTTCAAACTTATGAACTGAGAACCAGAGAATATTTGGTGCTTTTGCTTCAAACGGCTGTAAGGATTAATCAGCCTAGTTGATAATTAACGTTTGATTTTATTCACTTTATTGTAGTAGCTCTACTTTTATTAAAAGAAAAACTCATTTTACTTGGCTAAAAACTCTGTCTTACCAACAATGTAAACTTCAAGTAGTGTCTTGAGGATTTTCCTATTTTTATGTTTTTATACCGTTGTGCATTTATAGTTTTGGTTTGTAGGCCGTTGGTTGGACAAATCAAACAATTTTGGCTCTAAAAATTGTTGGAAATTAGATTTTTCTTTTAAACTATTTTTTGACTGTATAGACTTAACGACACAATTATAACACAACAATTAATCAAAAAAACAATCAGATTAGTCATGAAATAATTTGTGAAGTCAACTTCTTAAAGACTGCAAAAGTATAAATGTTTTAGCAACAAGCTTTACTTAAATTTCCAAAAGTAAAAATGTTTTTTTCTGCTTTTTTGTTCATAGACAATTTTAATCTGAAAACTACGAATGGAAAAATGTAGTACAATATTTCCCCCTAAACAAGTAGACATTGGATAAAAAGGAAATAGTCAAAGTAAAGAACTTCAACAGGAAGTAGAGTAAAAGACTAAATGTCATGTTTCTTTGCTGGTAATGTGTGTAAATATTTAGCTCAACTCTTGTGATGTTTCTTTGAAGAAACTTCACCTGGCTGTGTGTCTCAAGCTACATTAACAGTTGTCCAATACGTTTTCTCTGCCTTCACATGGCTTTGTTTAAACTGGAGCTATCCATGGTGCTGACATAAGATTCCAGGCCTGCTCTTGTTCCCTGTCTGTGGTTCTGAAAGGGAAACAACACAACAGATTTGTGTTTTAGTAAAAGCTAACTCGCTGCCTCTGCTTGTTTTGAAAGCGCCAGATTAAGTCCTCAACAGATGCAATCAATCAACCCACTCATCAAAGGATATGATTACAGAGACCAGATTTTTCCAAACCCTCCTCAGTGACTGTGTTTACATGCACAACAGTATTTGGGATATGAAATTTACATGTAAACACAGTCAGTGTTGAGGACTGTATTTAATCTTTCCATAATGTAACATGTCATGTCCATTTACACTCTTAGACGTGTAAATTAAAGAACACTCTTTCCTCTTGAGTTAGTATTTATTTTGTGGTTGTGCGCTCATGCTATGCCTCCTGCTGTTGACAAACTACTGCACAATAGAATGAATGCTTCTATAATGATGTCTCACCTTTGTCTCCCCCCCCCCCCCCTTATTTCCTGCAGTGGTGCTGCTGAATTCTAAAGAGACACAGGCAGAGCTGGGCTGGACATCATATCCCCCCAATGGAGTAAGTGTGCTTACTTGCATTTTTCCCTGTATGTTCAGCTATTTGTCTCTTTACTCACTAGGCACCACGACACAGCTGCTTGCTTAACAGCTGACCCAGACCACCCCGTCTCATCCCTCCTGTACTCTCTGTTCTCGCTGCTTCTACTTTTCTGCCTTCTACTTTTCATTCCCCCGTCTTCCTCGCCACTTGCGTTTGCTTCTCTCCCAGTCTGAAGCTCGTCATTATTATTAATAGATGGTGCTAATTTGGGCGAGAACACTGCAGTGTCCAAACCCACCACACAGATAGGATGCCACAGATAAATGGCCCCTTTTTGTTGCGACCGATTCATCCTGTAAAAACCTTAGCGCTAAGTAATGGCTTTAAGACAAATGCAGCAGCCCTTTTAAAATAATCTGCCAGTGTCGAAGCAGTTTGTCACCCTCTCTCATTCTGGAGAAAGACCAACCTTTCTGTGGGCATCACACCCAAAATATATTCTATGAACCTCAGTGGGAATTGTGCATGTGTTAACATATACACCACATTGTGCACATATGCATTGTTTAGTCTAGAGTGTTGAATCACTGGCACCTTGAGGTGGACCACATTGTAAAGCTAAATGTAAGATTAATGGACTTGGGTGACTCACAGAGAACACACTGCATCCACTTTGATTTAGTCACCTTGGCAGTATTGGGAGTGTATTGCATCACCATCACCGATAAACTATTTTCACTGTGTGTCTGTGTTTGTGTGTGTGTGTGTGTGTGTGTGTGATAGATGCACATCTGGTGCTCAGTTTATGTTCATTTATGCCACCGCAGAGTCTGTAATTCAAAAAGTAATTGTAATCATTTAGCCACTCAACAAATTACATATCTGAAGAAAAAAAAGTTTCTGACCTTTGCGTTAAATTGCAAACGTTCTGCCCTGCAACAAATGAAATCAGCTAATTCTGCCATTACTGGACACCCTGCCCTAATAATTCTGTATTCCTCTTATAACACTAGTGAAATAGTGCAATTTGCCTAACATAAATAATTAAAAGGCCTACAGAATGTAAGATGGTCTAATATTATTCCAATGTGAATAATTTAAATTCATGTGTTAATGGAAAAATGATCAGATTGCTGTCAGCATGTGGCCAACATTTTTGGCAACGTTTTCCACCAGATGGACCACTTATAAACAATTATATGAATCCCCAAAATACAAAACCATTTTTCCCGTTACAATTTTCAGTCAAATGCTGTACGTTTTTTAATAGCTCATTAGCATAGAGACACTCAATTGCTACCAACCAGTAGATATCAATACTTTAAGCCTAAATGTGAACAGAAGAAGCTGTCTCTAAAAACCAAGTTTCTGCATGAAAATGAAAATTTTCCAAACCTTACATTTATCTAACTGCATCTCCTTCCTGAGATATTTCTTCTGCGTGACGCAGCAGAGTGTAGGCAGACATGTTGAACAGCCACTCCTCTCAGATGCCATTACGTTTAGTAGCAAAGGCGGGTAGAGTTTAACAGAAACAGTTTGAAGAAGTGACTAAGGTCTGACCCATAGATTCAGAAACACTACTCCAGGCTGACGTGATGACTGTGAATGTGCAGTTTCTCTGTCACATTAAAGCTTACTAATGCTTTTTCGTACACCAACACACCCACTCATCAGATTATGTCATTAGACTGTTAACCTCAACTGTATTCTTTCTCTTTGTCCTTTAGACTTATTATCTCTGTTTCCTCCGCCCACCTCCAATTACTCTTTCTCTCCTTTTACTCCTTCATAGTATCACATCACTCCCCACTGTTTTTGTCTCTGTTGTTTTAACTCTACTGTCGTCTCTCTTCCCATCGGTTTTTCCCTTTCCTCGTCTGTCTCCGTCTCTCCAGTGGGAGGAGATAAGTGGCGTGGATGAGAAGTACAAGCCGATTCGGACGTACCAGGTCTGCAACGTGATGGAGCCCACTCAGCAGAACAACTGGCTGCAGACGGGTTGGGTGGCACGGCGAGGTGGTCAGCGCATATTTGTGGAGCTCCAGTTCACGCTGCGTGACTGCAACAGCATCCCCGGCGTGGCGGGCACCTGCAAGGAGACCTTCAACCTCCTGTATGTTGAGTCGGACAGGGATCTCGGGGGCGTGACCCGAGAGGACCGCTATACCAAGATCGACACCATCGCTGCTGATGAGAGCTTTACACAGGGCGACCTGGGTGAGAGGAAGATGAAGCTGAACACGGAAGTTCGTGAGATAGGCCACCTCAACCGCAAGGGCTTCCACCTGGCTTTCCAGGACGTTGGCGCCTGTGTCGCCCTCGTGGCCGTGCGAGTCTACTACAAACGCTGTCTTGCAACAGTCCAGAACTTGGCAGTGTTCCCCGACACGGTGGCTGAAGCGGCCTTCGCCACGCTTGTAGAGGTCCATGGTTCCTGTGTCAACAACTCTGAGGTTGACACAGACAGCCCTCCCAGGATGCATTGCAGCGCCGAGGGGGAATGGCTTGTGCCTATTGGGAAGTGCAGCTGCAGCGCTGGTTATGAGGAGGGCCACAGCAGCTGTGAAGGTAAGGAATGAGTAAATAGAGAACGAGATGCTGGATAGACAAAAAAGAAGAGAAAACAAAAAGGGAACAAAAGGAACAAGAGAGGGATTGTTTTAAGTTGCAAAGCAGACGTGAATGTCAGAGAGGGAAGGAGGGATCTTAAGAATTTGTGTACTATTTTTTAGTTCTTTGACAGAATAACATCAAACTATGAGGAATAACTCGAGTGAGAGAAAGAAACGGAAAATCAGAGCCTTTAGATAAACTTTTTGTCTTTTTTTCCTACCCTGAAAGTATTCTTGAAACATTTAAAAAAAATAAAAAATAAATTATAATAAGCCAGCATATTATAACTATATCTGTTTCCACTTCAATTCAACTTGCTTTAAGAAGAGCGCTGTAGAAATCACTGTCAGTATGTTCAAGAGGATTTGGTGCAGCATCATCAGTCATACGGTTGTTGTATTGAAGACGTCATGGTGAAGAGAGGGAGCTGAGCCAAAAGGCAAAGCTCTCAATTTACCAGTCCATCGAAACTCCAACCCTGACTTCTGGTCATGAGTTCTGGGTAGTGACCAAAACAATGAGACTGCTGATAAAAGTGGCCAAAGGGAACTTCCTCTGTAGGGTGGCTGGACTCAGCCTTAGAGTGAGTAGAGCCTCTGCTCCTTCACGGCAAAAGGAGCCTGTTGAGGTGGTTCAGGGTCTCCCTATGGAGGTTTTCAGGGCACATCCAACTAGGAGGAGACCTAGAATCACCGGAGGGGGTGCATATCTCATCTAGCATGGTAATGCCTCAGGATCCCCCAGGATGAGCTAGAAATGGTTGCTGGGGAGAGAGAGGGGAGAAAATGAAGGATGGATGGATGTTCAAGGAGAAAAAATTAGACAAATTAATTTTATGACGATCCAGCCTTGGTTTCAAGTTTTGTTATCACACTGGCACAATGAATTTTCATGTGTGAGTAGAGTTAGCATTGCACTCTTATAACATTGTTGGAGTCACAAGATCTTGGACACAAGATCAACGTTGATGCAGTAGAAAACAATGTTTTTTCCCCCCACATTTCCTTCTTCTTTGTCAACACTTATACCTATATTATCCACACTGCACTTCAACTGCTAACAGTCCAGTCAGCGTTTCAGCAGAGATGATGGCGGGTTGCCATGTAAAGGCCTTGTAAACTCAAATATTATGACATCCTCTGCCTCAAGTGACCTCAGGCAGTGATTACTGGCATCACAAACAGGTTTATACAACCTTATTTCAATTATACAATACACTCCCTAAACCTGTAAACGTGTTATAAGGCAATAAGACTTTTAATTCTTAATAATTACCAAAAATTACCCAACAAGATGACGTTTTCTTCAGTGAAACAGAAGAGAGATAGAACTGAGACGGGAAATCAGGGGATGGGTTGTTGTTGAGGTTGTTCTAATTGTAGGGAAAGAAGAACATATTAAAAGAACAGAAGGTCGATGAAAGAAAGGTGAGGTTGATCCATCTGAAAAAGACACAGGGGCTGCTGAAAGAAGGATAAAAGTCAAAATAATTGCCAGGGACCAGGGAACGCGAGGAGAAATCAAAAAGAAAGCACTGTTAACAAGCACTGAGACAAAGAGACGGATACAGGGTGGACATTATTTCTAAAGGACAGACAATAGTAGTACAGAAAAGCCTTTCTCACTCGATTTCAGTCCATGCCTGCCTTTGTTCAACAATGACGATGACATCAGTGCATCAGGGCCTCGATGTAACAGTGACATTATCTTGTTTTATGCTTACATCCAAAGACTGTTGTCACACATATCGACATGTGAGATGTTGTATTTGAACAAAAGGCCTGAACAGCGTGAGCACAATGAGTAATGTACTCTTTCCACACATGACTGTCCTCTATTGAGTTTAACGCCGCAGCCTAAATTGCCTAAACGCACACATATGTACACCACACACACACACACGTGGAGCATTGCCAGTGGAAAGTCAGTGGGTTGTGTGTGGTATTACAACCCATTGCTCATACAGCAGCAGGAGTTTGATCATCTGACTAGTGCTGCTAGCTTCCACACCCCATCTTGCTTTGTTGTGCAGTGGAATGTGGGTGCTGTAGTCCCCATACAGCATGCTGTGTGCATTGTTATAGAGGGTTAATTTAGTGGGAGTGCTGGACTCTTGGTATTGAGCTGAGGTTGTTCTGTTTGATGGTTGCAATTGATCGCTCGTTCACTCATTTTCTGTAACCTCTTATCCTGTGCAGGGTCGCTGGGGGCTATCCCAGATGACTTTGAGGTGTGAGGCGGGGTTCACCCTGGACAAGTCGCCAGTTCATCGCAGGGCCACATAGAAAGACAAATGACCATTGACACTCACATTCATACCTACAGCCAATTTAGAGTCACCAATTCACCTCTACTGCATGTTTTTGGTGGTGGGAGAATGCCGGAGAACCCGGAGGGAACCCACGCAGACAAGGGGAGAACATTCAAACTCCGTGAAGAAAAGTCCACAGTTGGATTTGAACCCAGGACCTTCTTGCTGTGAGGCAACAGTGCTACCCACTACGCCACTGTGCTTCTTCTCCTGTTCTTGGTGTTTGTTTGTATGTATGATTTGCAGTGCTGTGACTCACTGTTTAATATAAGGCAGGACGACATTTTTCACCTTGACCTTATTGCGCCCCTAATGTTAAGACGGTTGAGAAAAAAAAAGTGCAGCTTGTACAGAGGCAAATGTATGAAATACCAGTCAGTGACATCATCGTGACGTGAACTTTGGTTCAGGACCCAAGAGCAGACACGGGGGCGAGTAAGGTTTAGTGTCTTTTAATGTTGCTTGACGTCACACAGTGTGTGTGTCTGGCAGGCGGCCCAAGAGGCGAGGGTGTCAGCGGCATCCTGAGCACAAAGGAAAAACAAGTTAATCACACATTTGATCATTTTAGTGTGAAACTCTTTGTAAAGTTGGTTTTGATTCTGGTCTATTAGCAACCATACTGTAGCATCATTGATTACCTTTCTGACTTTTGATGATGATTGAGATATCACCACTGATGATGGTTTATATAGGTGACATAATGATACCGGTGGTGTAAATGGCCACAGCTGTGTGGAATGAGAGCTAGTCTGCCTTTGTGAGAGAAAATCGAAACACGTTCCTTTTCTTTGCTTTTCTTTAACATTGACAGGTCTACTCAGAGGCAGAACATGTGAAAGTGTGTCTATATGCATTTATGGCTACTGTGGGTGTGGAATTGAGGCTTGTTCTCGTTTTGCCCACCTGCAAAAAATGATTTACAGCACTATGCATACGCACAACTTTACAACACGCAGAATGAATGTGCATATTTCGGCCTTTTTGTCTTTAAATGGACTTTTACTCTACAGAGGTTTAAAAATAACAGATGGGTAAGGAGGAGTGAGAGACACCTGGAAAGAAAAAACCGAGAGAAGCAAACTTAGAAAGAACAAGGGTAGGGAAAAATGTTAATGATGTTAATTTTCTAACTTCCTGTGTCCTTTTAACATTGGACAGATTTAATGAGGAGCCGCTACAGAATTAACATGTTGGTGTCTCCCAACGTGCTGCATCTCCTGTCGTTTGATCCAGTTAACCTTATTTTCTGCGGAACACACTAATTATCCCCTGCCATGAAGTGGTGGGGGATATAGGAATGGTTTCCGTCCGTCTGTGTGTGGGTAGGTGTGTGCGTACACGTCAAACTAGACTTATACTTCGACTTAGATATACTTTATTGATCCCAAATTGGAAAAATGATCTTGTTACAGCAGCAGGATTATTGTGCTAGTGGATCATCTGTTAGAGAGGAGTGCGTTATTGTACAGGGTTATTGCCTCAGGCAGGAAAGGTTTCCTGAATCGGTCCTTGTGACAGAAGAGCTGGATGAGTCTGTTGGAGAAGGAGCTCCGCTGTCTGTCCAGAAGGTGGTGGAGAAGATGCTCAGGATTATCCATGATGGATAACGGTTTGTCCAATGTCCTCCTCTCCACCACCTCCTCAAAGGTGTCCAGTTTGCAGCCAATAACGGAGCCGGCCCTCTTAATCAGTTTATCAAGTCTGTTGGTGTCTCCGGCTCCGATGCTGCTCCCCCAGTTGCTGCAACAGGCTGCCACCTAGCATGGCGACATCTTGCAAATAGGCAATTGCAAACTAGGCAAGATTTCACAAAAAATCTCCCCAGTTTAGGGGTCATTTTCTGAACAGAGAAACTAAAAGCCACTGAGAGTAATGGTCAGGAGAGACAAAGACGAGTGAAAAATATGGGGTTTCTTACAGTGACAGGAGGACAACGGGTTTTGTAGGGAAAGCAGGATGAGAGGATGAACAGGACAAGCCAGGTTTGTGACTTCTAGTGAGAGCATCGACAATGACAGGAGATGCAGTATCTTTGGTGCTCAACCATGTATGTGTATACACTATATAAATGTATGCTTCCATTGTGGTACCTAATTTATCAGTTCAGCTGTAATGGTATGAATATGCAGCCCCAATGCCAATGTGTCCCACTGCACCAGAGCTATTGATCACCTGTAATGCTCCACTAAACTCGACTAAAAGGAATTGCTCAGTCACTGCTCACACACACACATATTGCGAGGACACGCACACATTCAACAGTACTTTGCGGTGTGTGCAGCTATAGAGCAGACACACTCTCACTTGGGTTGAGGTCATTCCCTTTGTGGAAGAAAGACATTGTTTCTGTGCACCTGATGGTCGTGGGCAGTGTGATTTTAGCACTCCGTGTGTGTCACAATCGCGCTATTGTTGGTGTGCTTGGAGGACATGCATTACTGACTGCTGTGAAATATAATGAATGCAAAGCAGCAATCACAGGACACCGTTAGTGCGTGTTCTGTAACTACATCTGATTTACCCCTGGGTGTGTTTGTGTTACTTAGTGGGTGCACATGCACTAACTTTCTCAGTGCAGGTCAATAATATTGAAGAGCCAATGAGTAGCTACTGCGAGCAGATAGTGCTGTCATGGCCATATGCAGGATTTTAGAAATAGCAAGGTCCAAAAAAGGAGCTTGCTAGAGTGATTCAGGGGCATGGCCCCCCGGAACAATTTTGAATTCTCTGACTGCATTTTAAGACATTAAAATCAGATAACAATAGCTTTAAAATCACGTCAGTGGGCAGTGGCGTGAATAATCTGTCAGGCAGTAATGCATGAGAATCAGGTTAAATGTTGCAGTGAATGATCCATCCCCTTTGATTTGTTCTCTCTCTCCCTCTGCATTCACTGCCCGTCCTTTCATCTGTGACTCCTCACTGGTCTCTCCTGTCAAGGTTTGTTAAAGATAATTCTATACACTTTATTTATTTCATCTTTGTGTTTGAGTTTGCATCATTTTGGATTTTAATTACAGAATTGTGCCACAAACAGTACATAAACATAAGGAAGATGTGTTGTACAATAATCAGACAATGATAATATTATGACTCTATTATTATGCTATAGGTTTGTGGTGCTGTTACATTTAGCCTATAGGTTACCTGCTCTTCCTCTCTCATCAACTCCATCACCTTCTCTTTTTTCTTTTTCTCTCTGTCTCATCATGTCCTGTTTCACTTCTTATATCAAACCTGAGCTCCGACTGCTGCAGTCTTCTTTTCATTTTATCCGTGTCAGTGCACAAAGTAAACACAGAGTCAGGTGATAATTATAAGCAAATGTTACCAGCCTCTGACTGATTAATATTACAGTGAAATTTAAAATAAATATGGGGACCTCATTTCAACATGCATTTAAACCCTTTACACAAACTGAATTAAAAGAAAAGCATTTAATCTTTAGTTAAAGTTTACCAGTCTGACATCGGATGCATGAATTAATGTTAGCTAATGAGCTCCTTAATTAACTCACGTGAACCAGCCGGCATCATGATGGACGGCCACTAGCGCGACAACACAGGAGTTATTAGTCAGACGATGTCTGGGCAACACTGGCTTCTGCACCTGTGGTCAAAATGCTGCTTCTCTGACTTTTCTGCTCCTTTAATGCTGATACAGGCATAATTAATGATTTATGATGATTGACAGATTTGAACTTTATTTAACAGTAGGATGTTTGTATTTTCTCTGCTTCAAGTCAATATCTGTTTCCCTGTAATATTTTTCCACACACTTTCAGGTTGAAATATGAGTTGAGGATTTTATGTTAGTTTGGATATTTATGTGGTACAGAGTCAGCTAAAGAATGGATTTGTATTCTGGCGCTCATGCATATGTTTTCTATTTTTTATATGACATTTATATTTAATATTTTTTTATGCTGAGCTCTGATCCACAGGCACAAATAACTGAGCAAAGCAAATACTTCAATTTGTACAGCAGCAACAGGTGTGACGGTGGTGTCACCAACCATGCTCATGAAGTCACCACATTTCACTCTGGATAAGTCTTTTTATAGCAAGACCTGAAATGTCAAAGTACTTTTTTTGTCATGTAAAAAAAAGAAAGGCACAGATAGAAAGCACACACTCGGAGAGCGCAGACCTCCGCCAAGGCAGCTCACTTTCCCCATGTTACCATCCTCACGCTACATCGACTGTGCAGGATGTAAGTAAGAAAGTTAGGTAATAGCTCCGTGAGGTATTCTCAGAGGACTTCAACTTTCGTTTCACCTGTGCAGAAGTCAGAGACGATGTAAGTTTGAACACTATATATATATAGACATTGTTGCCGCACATTAAGCTCTTTTGGAAATGTGTTTATGTGTGTAATGAGTGTTGGATTTGCAGTGTACTCACTTGTGGCTATTTGGCTAGGACGTATGTTATATCTCCACTTGTGTAGAGCTGCTAATTTGTTGCTATTTAGCCACCTAGTTAATTGTATAGGTCCATGCACGTTTGTTGTTAATGTGTGATACAATTGGAGAGCATTGGAGAGGATGTTTATTTCATTATGCTCAGTGCTTGTGTGTATGTTTGATGTGTATTTTATTTTGATAGCATGAGAATTGCACATTTTGTTTAGTAAGTAATTAGGGACTAAAGCACTCTATGATAAGTGATATAGATAATATTTAAGAGCTGTGTTATTCATGCACCAGCCATTCGTTCAGGGTTTAAATCCCAACAATTACAGTTCCAGCCTAATATGTGCGCACGGACTGAACACTATGGACATAATAACAGAAAAACAATGTCGGACTGTCCAGTTTTGTTTGTGCTGCAGTCTCTGTTGACTCCAATGTAGATTTGCTGATGATCCTTATTGTGGTGTTGATTTTGAAAATTCACACTACCATCTACAGTCCTGGCATGCATACTACAGCTTTTTCAGCCATTTTTGCGGATCCGTGTGTACGATGATTGTGTCCAAAACATTGTTGTGTGAATGCGCGACGTTTTTAAAAATGCAGTTCGGTTTTTTACAAAACAAGAAGCTGGGTTCTCTGCTCTTATTCCTCCGAAACCAATTTGGCAAAATATAGCTCCACAGTGAAAAAACAAACAAACTGTGTGTGCATATAAACAGGGTTAGAAGAGCAATGTAAAAGTCCTCAAGCTCACGTCTGTGTTCCCCTGCAGCAAAGACATGGTAAGCATCAGCCGAAGGATTGGTTCGTGATGTCACCGTTATATGGAAGCACGTCTGTCAGCTACACACATATAGATCCATGTATGGTAGTTGTGTAGCTTATTGATCAGTAGCCATTTTATTTCAGACCACAGAAGAAAGCTCTGCTGCACTTGAGCTTCAGAATTGCTTTGGGAAATTATAGCTTCTGTGGACACTGCTGCACTTCTCGATCTATAAAAGAGCTTGATGGGACAATGATGAGACAGAGGATTGGGAGACGGTGGAAGTAGAGGGCCTGTAAACCAAGGACCACATACCTGTACCTGAGTAGCTATACGCAATGTGCAGGTGCGAAGCAGGATGTTATTGAAAATTTGCATATGTGCCCAATGAGCTTCCTTTAGTGTAGTAAAGGTTTAGAAGTGAAAAAAGACAAGGGAATTAAAATAACAGAGCAGAGGCATCCTGGTCTTTAGCTCTCAGGCAGACTTACATGTGCACACACAGCATTGCTCCTTTAATTCTAGACCCAGTGTGTTTTTAATGAATTTTCACTACATGTAATTGCGGTGATGAGCACATGCATGTTCCCCCGTCTCATTATGAAATGCCAGCAGCAGGAACAGACTGAGGAAAAAAATAAATTATGTAATTATTCACCTGGCAAATGCTGTGTGTCATGTGCATGTGTCTAATGAATGTGTATAATGTTCTAATTAAGGCAGGCTGCTCTTTCTTTAAAATGACTGAGTGTGGTGCATGCCTTCAGCAGATTCTCTTATTATCTCTGTTGTTTGCTGCTCCACAATCCGGCTCCAGGCCCATTTTCCAGCCCTCTTCCTCCCCTCTCTCCCCCTCGTGTCTTTACATGCATCAACCTTTTACAAACCCCCCCCTCTTTTTAATTTTCACTCTAACATGCTGTTTCTTTCTCTCCAAACCTCCCTCCCTGCCCCTGGTGTGGACCATGTGGCATGGGTGAGGTGGTGTGAGTGAGGTTATCAGGTTGAAATCTGCTGGAGAGGCTCTGAGATTTATCTGATGTGTGTATGTGGTGGTGAGAGAGACACGGTGTGTGTGTCTGTGTGTGTCTGTGTGTGTCTGTGTGTGCATGTGCAGTTGTGTGGTCTCAAAATTTGGCACCAGCGCCCGATCATACGTTTCTGAAGGCGCTCCCTCTGTTTCGTTCATCTTCCCCTCTGTCTGTTGTCACTTCTTGTCATGCCCTCCCTAGCTCTTTTTTTCTTTTTCTTTTTTGCCCCAGACAGAAGTCCCATCATCCCTTGCTTCCCTCCAATTGATTTGTGTCTTTCTAAAAAAAAAAAAAGCCTCCTGCCTCAAAGCCGCTATCCTTTAACATCTCCATGTTCCCTCTCGAGAGTCCGACTCTCCTTTCTTCTTTCTTTAAACACACTATTTCAAAACCCATGTCTTTATACTAGCTCACCCTGGCTCAATGCCATCCCTGCCCATCTGGTCCCCCTCCCCTCCATCTTTCTCCTCTCCTGCCACGTCACCGGCTACTGTTAGTCATCTCTCTCTCCAGCTTTCATGGTAAATAATTCACATTCTCCTGGGAGAGAAACAAATGCGTTCTTCTGAGCCCAGCATCTGATGTATTTATTTAATTGGCCTGTCATACAACAAGTGGGCAGAAAGCAAAAATGCGTACTCGGAACAACAAACATTTGCACACAATAATATAAATGTAAAGAGATTCCCATGTAGACACACAGGTACCTGTGTATGCGTGGTAATTTGGAGAGAGACCATTGAAGTATTTCTTTGATTCTTGAAAATAGGAGCTAGAAGGACGTCAAACATTTGCCATTTATTCTACCCCTGCTTTCCTTTCACCTCTTTCAAAGGAAAGAGCCAAAGGACAAAAGATGGCAAAGGACAGAAAAGAATATATGAAAAATATTTGAAAAAATACAGTGTTGCAGAAAATAATGTTTGACATTTGGTCTGTGTAAGAGCTGAAAACATAAAATATGAGTTGTAAAAGCTGAGAATGGTTTCAAATGCACACGATTGTGGTGTATTGTACATGAGAATGAGTGAGAAGAAAGAGACGAGGATGATGTGGGAAGGGGGAGGAAGAAATTAGTGTTGGATGAGGGTGTTCAGAGGTCGGAAGCAAAAAACAGAAGTTAAGTGATTAAAATGGATGTGGAGGAGGGGAAAACGTACAGGTCATGAGGGATAATGATAATTAGAAGAGACGTTAGAGAAAGCAAGTTAAACGGGGAAGAGAAAAAAGTCGAGGTAAATTTGGCAGAATCGGTGAAAAGGTGGGGTAAACCCAGAATTTACATGTAAGCCTATTCTCCTGCCTTTCGAACCACCAGACTCATAAATTAAATACAGCTGACACGAACGCATCAAAGATCGAAAAGGTTGGCGTTCAGCTTAATCATGTTGGTATCTCCAATAACATGACAGCCTCATCTGTCTTTGCCTCACTCATAACCACTGTGCTGAATCAAACATTGAGTTTAGGAGGGAAATATCATGCAAGAGAAACTCTGAGATAGAAGTAAATGACAGGTGATGTTAGTAAGGCACAAAATGAGATGAAGAAGACAAATAAGACAGCTTTGTTCCTTTCCCTTCTTTCCTCTGCCATGTTTTACCGTTTTCTATATACTTTACAGAAATTTCGCACTTTAATAACAATCCTCAGACGCGGGTGTTTAGAATATTACTCCATCGAGGTGCTGAGATTAGTTGCTCTCATTTTAGTTGCTCATGATTAAATCATAAGGTTAAAAAAAAGCATAAAATGTGAACCTGGCATAGTGAAAAATGTAATGTATGCTCTGGGGACGTGGTGCTATCTAGCAGCAAATAGAAATGATATAAAGATGTGACAGTAAATTATAAATCAAAATGGAACAGTGAAGGAAGATTAACAGTGCAGGTGACAGATATGTCTCCTAGGAGACGTATCTAACCGCTGTAAGACGGATGCTATTTTCACATAAAGATATTATTCATTATTTTCACAAAATTGTTCAAATTCAGTGAATGCGTCTCCAAATTTGCTCCTTAAAGCAAATAAACCCTTTAAAAAAAAACGTATTATGAAACATATTATTATCTGAGAATTGCATCATCACAAAGCTCAAAATAGCTTCTTTTTTTAACTTATAAAAAGTTGACATTTTGCCCAACAAAGATCGTAAAAAAGCAATATCCTTATCTCTTAATATAAGGTTGTTTAGTTTGATGGTTTAATGGTTGAAGCTGCTTTTACAGCTGCAGTATATTTGTGTATGTACAAACTTCTGACCAATGAAAATAAGAAGAAACATGATTTAAAGAAACTTAATCTATGTAATGTGATGTCACTTGACTGCTGCCCCCCCCCGCCATCGTTCACCTATGTTACTTTGGGCCACGGTTACTGATGGGTGAAAACACTCAGTGACACATAAAAGGTTGAGTGAGGACAAGCTGCCTTTCAGCCTTAAGATAAGTGTGATTATGTCAGACTGTGTAATTCGTAATGTCCTGAAGTGTCCTGGATTCTCGTGCCCAAGACGGCTTTATGTGTCATTGCACACATGCAAGTGTGTCACGTAGGGAACAGGGTTCAGGAGAGTTTTTCTCTCTTGGCCTTCAGGGAGCAGAGTATGCTAACTGGAAATAACACACAAAATCTTTGCACAGATACATACTTATGCATGCAACATCTCCGCCATTCACGTGCAACCCTCCTTCTCTGTTAAATATTTATCACTGGTGAAAAGGCACTGTCGAGCAATTGCACTGCTGTGCCACAATCACCTTTTCCCATCCCTATTCAACCCCCACTAATAACTTTCCATCTGTTCCAAATTGATGTGGGATCAGTCTATAGGTCTGTCTGCCCCCATTTAACCTCTGCGAAGCATACTTATTCTGTCGAAATGGTGCAAAGACGACAAGTGCGGCCACGTGCTAACGCATGCACACACGCACCTATTCAAGAGCGAGCCTTAACGGGGTTCGCGCTGAAGCGGTAATTATTTTTAGCATGCAAGTCTCACTGTGGTCACAAGAGTGAAATGAAAAAAAAAGATTTCTTCAATGTATCGAGCAGGTTTACCTGGATTTGCAGAATTAGTCTTGAAGATGTTGTGTTGCTCATTCGAACAGCTCAACCAGCTCTTATTAGTGGGGATATAAAGATATTTGGACGGTTCACGTGTTGACACGAGATCTGTCGGAGTAAAATGAGTCAAAATGTCATAGAATAAAAGAGCTTTGTCTCAAATTGGAGTTGCAAGCACTTGTTGTAAATCTTAACATCCCACCATTGATGTGTTTGGAGACCTGGATATCATGTTCTAAGATAGGGGTCTATTCATTTCAATGAAAGACATTCATGCTTTTTGCCCATAAAGCATATATTTTAACCGTGCTTCAGTGGATGGGATGGTTATCGAATACTAAAAGAGTTCAACCTCCTCACAATGCTGTTCTTATTTATTAGAAATAAATGTTGGCTATGGCAAACTTCTATTGTGCAGTTTTATAGTGTGCGTGTGTTTGCAATCACTTTGATGCCATCACCATTTGTTGCTGCTGTTTCGGGACTGTGTGTGTGCGCGCTGTGTGCTCTGTATTCACAGCTCTGCTGAGGGGCCTGCCGTGAGGACTGAGTGCCCTCCCCCCCACTGGCGCCACAGGGAATCTGGCATGCCAGCCTCTGCCAGCTTGGCTTTCCATCCCCCTTCTTTCCTCAGCTTGTTGCCCACTCTTACAATGCACCCTCCTTCGTACATGCACATCCACCAATCCCGCATGAGCACACACACAAATGCACGTATGCATGTGAATGCATGCCAGGATTTCTTAGACACGTGCATTTGTATATCCACACACTCATATGCACACTACCATGTAAAGCACTTTGTGACCAAGTGCTATATAAATAAGCATTATTATTATTATTATATATGCATGCTCATATATGGGCTTATTCCCACTCTCACTGAGGCTCACATGCAATATTTGTCCATAACCCACTCCATCTGTTCCTGTCCTAACGCCTACCACCCAACCCACGCACAGATACACACATACACACACCTACACGCTCACACACACACTCTTATTGTTTTGATGTATAATCATCCATAGTTCCACTAACACCTGTAGTCCTCACATTGACTAGCCAGCCCATAATCCCCTTGGATACACGAGCTCATTAACACTCAGACGGGGACACATCACTGAGCAAAAGCATGAAAACATAAATGTAGAAATACACTTGACCTCAGTCTTATTTCATATTCCGATTGAGATGTGGGGGATTTGGTCTACACTGGTCTCTTGCTCTCTATGGTGCGTTCTTTTTGTCTCCCTCTCTCCCCCATGTACACACTCACAGTGGGGAGCAGCGTGACGTGATTGGCGTCCTTAGGCGAGTGTTATGGGTGTGTTATGGGACATTTCCACTGTGCTGTGGAACAGAGGTCTCCTGCATAGCCTCTGGTCCACTTGCATGCTGAGATATTTGGGGGGGAGTAAGCTGGGTGAGGAGAGAGAGAACGAGGATGGCAGACATGGGTTATTCCATATACATGCAAGTGGACAGAGACATATCTCAGAACTGCACTTCTAGCCTCAACCAAACCTGATCTTAAGCAAAAATGAACCTGGAGTTAATCCTTTACTCCAGTGGTTCTTAACAGCCTAAAGGTATTGCAAAGACTTCTCCTCCATCCTTCTCCTTATTGGATGCTTTTACATTTCACATTTCAAAACAATAGTACTTACAATGTTAAACCTATAAAAAAGACAATAGCACAAAAGGTTGGAAACCTGCTTTAACCCTAATCTGCATAGTCTCCTTTATCGCCTTAATCCTTGTTGGCCATTAGAATAGGACTAGGAGTGAGTTTTTCCTCCTCTAATGCCACACAAGACTGTTTTAGATTACCTTACAACTGTTTTCAAAATCAGATGGGGTTTCTCAAATATGGCAAAGCGGGATTGGCCTCACAAAAAAAAAAAAAAATTGGAAGATATCATCTTAAAAGTCTCACAGCTTTTGTGTCTTGATTTAATGAGGTTTAATTTCCTGTGATGTCCTGATACCACTGAGCAACAAAAAGGGAAACTGGCCATGTGATGAATAGATAGCCAGATGTTTTCAAAAGAAGAAAATAAAGCAATAAAGCTTGTTTCTCATACTCAAACACCCTTTCTTTTTCTTCATCTGCATGTTTTAAGATCTTGTAACAGACAGATATTTTCAAAAGTGACTTAGGGTGCTTTCAGACCTACCTCGTTTGGTCCGCACTTTCAGACCTTTCAGTTTGATCTGGACCAAAATTGCGGGTGTGAAACCTCCACTGGACGAAGGTCCGGATCAAAGAAGCTGTCTTTGGTCCGACAAAAAGTGGTTCTCTCTGTCCGGATCAAACTGAACCAAGGTTCGGTTCATTTACAATGTGAAAGCACTTGGGACGGTTCTGATTTTTGGACCAATTACAGAAAGTTACAGCAGCATATCATCGCCAATAAACAAAAGAAGAAGAAAATCAAATAATAGAAGTAAAAATGAGCGAGAGAGAGAGAGAGAGAGAGAGAGAGAGGATGCAGCCCACATAGATGATGACTACAGGACGAAGGTATGTCATGAAAAGTTGGTGCGCTTGGAAAATCGCAATGTGTAACAAAAACCCAAACATTGGTCCGGACTTTCAGGTGTGAAAGCACCATTGTCTCACTTTATGTTCAAAGAGAAGTATGTGTTCCAGTTGTTGGTGCTTGACTGACAGGTACCTCAGCCTATCAGCCGGTCATGCTGGTTGCTATTTGCTTGTCACAACTTTCACTCGTAGCTGGAAAGAGCTTGGCTTTCTCTTTCCCGTCAATCTTTTTCTGACTCCATGTCCCCGTGTGTTGTGTTGCTCACCATCCATAACAATGTAAATCTACTGTTGGATTCGTTATTTTCCTCCCCTATCATCCATCACACAGGACACACTGAGAGGGCGGAGAGCGGAACACAGAGAGTCTGTGTGGAGCAGTGAACCATTGCTGTGTTTGCACATGTTGAAAAATCAGACATGGGAAGAGCATGAGTTCACACATGCCAGCCCAATGCACGTTTTTGCACACACTGATACTGTATACATGCAGAACATCTGGCACGAGGAATTATTGGCTAACCTGCTCATGCACGACATACGTGTTTACACACAAAAGCTGTACATTACATAGTTCTATCTCGCCGTTGTTTTCTTCTGTTTGTGTGCGAGTTCCTGATGCATATATAATACCTGGATGGAAATACGCAAACACATATACTTGTTTGCCAACAAAGATGCTCGGTGTTTCTTCTCATTACACATGGAAACGTACATGAATGCTCATATTTGCCCTTTTGTTTGCCTTTAATGTGTGTGTGATATATACACACACACACACACACAATCAAAGCTGTGCACGTCATGTGGTTTTCACTGGCCCTGCGCCGGTGATGGATGGAGTATTTATGAAGCCTGTTTCCGTGCTCTGGATCAAGGACTGCAAGCATCATCCAGTCAAAATGAGAGGTGGACAGGTGGATCAAGGGATGACGGAGACAAAGATGGAGGGCAAGAGGAAAAATGGATGGCTGGAGGGAAGGAGGAGACGGTACAGCGGAGGGATTTAGGGATGGCAAAAGAGAGTTGGAGGGTGGGGAATGAGGGAAACAGGGCCGCCTGCTTGGTGGGAAGGTCACAGTCAGCAGGGAGGGTTGGAGTCCTGCTGAGCCAGAGACATGTAGCAGACACACACGCGCGCACACACACACACACACACACACACACGCACATGCACACGCACACGCACACGCACACACACACACACACACACACATTGTTAGGCCATTTTTATTCTGAAAAGGGTCCCACATCATCCGTCCCACACTGACAAGCAGTAGTTATCTTCTCAACATTGTTTTAGACATTAGACAGACTGTTCTTAAAAATGGATGTGTGTGATGGATATTTATTGTCTTACCAATTAACGTGACAGCTCGCATCTTCAGTCTTCTCAACCTAATGCATGCATGCGCTTTCACACACACACCTACACACATGCAAAGCCCATTCCCTCAACGTTTTCATTTGTCCTTGCCCGTTATCTCATCTAGCCAGCCCCATCTATGCCGTGTCATCTCATTCTCATTTGGCACGAGGATAAATCTCATCCCAGTTTATGTGGCACCAACTGTAAGACAGATAGAGGTAGGCAGACCAGTCAGTGAGCCATTAGATGGAAAGACAGATGGGCAGAGGAGGGACAGACTGCAGAAACAAGCAGAGGAGCTGCTAGATAGGGAAATGAATAAGCAGACAAGGGGGTTGTTAAGACAGACAGACGCACATTTGCTCGGTGTTAGATTGAAAGGCTAACATTTTGCATGACAGGTTGTCAGCCGAAGACACAATGGAAGCACAATGGAGTTTTGGTTACACAGCCATATCTCAAAGTAGAGTTACTATAGAGATCATTAAAATAATTTCATATGTGTGCATGAAGCTCAAATAGTAGAGCCAAACAACGGGTTCTTAAGTATTTAGTCCTCATTATATGTTATGGGGGAAAGGGGGATTAAGTGCAACAAGGACTTGTGGAATTTTTCACTTAATCGTTTTCAATTGCTAGCTGTCAAAATAGTCAAAAAGAAAGTCTTGCCACAATGTAAATTCACATATGCATAGTAATTAAGTAAGTAAACTTTTTTCTTACATTGATGGCAATGGATATATATTAACATCCATAGTTTCCGATATCCAGTTCATAATGGTTTCCTTTACTTCTTGCTTTTTAACCTGAGCATCAAGTGAAAACAGTTTTTAAGCTCAACCAAGTCCAAAATCTATCTCCAAATTAATTTACAAAATATTTTCTCACACTACAGCTTGTAGGCCCGTGACTGAAAACCTACATATGCAACAGTAACGACTTCCTCGCCACCAGTATCAGTTTCCAAGCCAAAAAGCTGTGTGTGGGAGTCCAGCTCAAATCCCATTTTAGCAGGCAGTAACAAAAGGCACAGCCTCTTCTTGATTCTCTGAACAGTGTGGCGTAAATAACCACTTAAACATGAAGTTTGCACTCGTTGAATTTGGGGCACCACCTTCAATCGAAGGAAATAATTAAATTGCAATAAACCTTTTGATCAGTCCATTATCTGGCAATAAGTAGTGAATTCTCAACACATTGATCTCTACCTCTGCAGAAGGAAATATATTGGGCAACGAGGTGGCGATAAATGGACTGGTTCTTTGCCTACTTTTGCAGCACTGTCCTCAGATGATGTTCTCGGCAGGGGACCCAGACTGTCGCTTCGCTCCTTCCATGGCACGGCTCTCCAGCGCGGCTTCCCCGTTGGAGACAGTGGTATTGGTGTGGAGGCTCTCAGACAGAGATATTTTAGCAGGGGGTCCCGGTACCACTTGAAAGGCCCGTCGCTGAGAAGAGGCTATGCTGAAGTTTGGCAGGCAGGCGACTGTCGGTCACTAACACGACTACAGTCTAACCCTTCAGAGCTGAATCAGGATAGCGCACTGTCTTTGACTAAATCCGTTAAAAGAACTGGCAAAAATTGCTGATGGCCGGTTGACGTTAAATACAAGACTGTTAAACGAAATGTGAGAAGATAAGAAAATAAGAACTGCGAAGTAAAGATTCAAAATTAAATAAAGACTTTAAACGAACTAACGAACGGAAAAATCAAAAGAGGCTTGAAAAACGGAAAAACTTAGAGAACTTCAGAACAAGCTGAACTGAACCCTGTGAACGATTGCACTCAGATTGCACGCTATTTCGGCGTGCCTTCCTCGCCCAACTTGGCGTAGAATTACTTCTGTTTTAGTTGGCCAGATTATGTTTTCATTGCTACTTGTTTTATTTGAAACCGCGTACCACATTCACATACTGTACTTCTCGTCAACGCAGTCAATCAACAGTAATTATGGCTTCCAATATAAGCATAAAATATGATAGAAATAAAACGAATATTTCTAATATTAGCGTCCAACATACATGATTAATTTGATCGGCGAGATGATTCTAAGCTACTAAACATGAGATTTGACTTCAACGTCATTAGCATGTGAACAGATCATGAAAACACGTAATTCCGTATAGATTTTGGATAGATTTATTTCACACAATAGAGCCCTTCTATTCAGGGGCCACTAGATGGCAGTGTTGATACATGAAAAACTGTATGAGATTCAGTTCTGAGTAACTATGTCATTTTAAATCGTACAAAAATGAGAGTTGGACTAAAATTTTTAAAATCACTTGCTGGGTAACATTATATGGGGCCTGGTTGACCCAATCACTGATTTATATTAATTTCAGGTTTGGGTCTAACACAGGAGGAATAGTGAGTTTAGCAGGAGTGCAACCTGGGATTTTATGACAGGCTTTGCATCTAATCAGCAGTTCCCACCAGGGTGGTAGAGACAGAAGGGAAGACGGGATAGGATTTTACACATATATTTGTAGCTAAACAGAAACCTTTCTATAATACAAGGTCTTTAAGTCGTATTAGTCTTATCAAAAGGGTCCAGGGTTTGTTCCAGGAGATGATCCCGTAGCTTGAGTTGGGGGGGGGGGTTCAGAAGAATGTGTGATATTCAACAGTCACCTACTCAGTTGTCCAAACTGATCCCCGAGGGACCCCTAAGTGTACTTACGTCCTGTTAATGCTGTTATCGGAGAAACACCTGTTTCTTAGGGTCGTAAATCTTTGTGTTTGGGTTGGGAATAGCTCATCTTGACAGCTCTGACAACAGAATGGGTAAAGAAAACAGTTTGTTTATACAAACTTTTGCAGAAGAATCCTTCCCAGCCCCAAAAGGGACTGTTCGATGGAACTTTTGTCCTCCATGAGAGAAAGGGACCTTTCCCTCCAGAGGGAAAGGTCTGTTCTCCCTACAACAGCATACCTGCCAGCTTTAGAATGACAGTTTCCTTTTTCTATAAAAGGCTGCTGCTCTGTATGTAGTATCTGTAAGTGCAGCGGTCAGGGAGACCTGCACACGGCTGTGTCAGATCTGTAAGTGGCAATAAATGGACTGAAGGCTCCCACATTCTCCACGTCTTCATCCTCTAGGTACCCATAAGCTGTACGATGAAATTGACACAGGAGTAGAAACCCAGAGGGATCAGCTGTATTCCTACCATAAAAGAGGGTGGTGGTGTTACAATTTAGTAAAAATGTATATAATGTAATATATATAAACTAATTATAGTATACTGTGTGCACGAAATATAGATTTACCCTCTTGTCAGTCGCTCTAATGATTTGTTTTTGTTGAGCTTGCTGAACTAATTGTGCCTTTATGTCTTGTACAGTTTTTGTGCTCTTAAGTGATTATGCTGTGTCGTCATAGGGACCGTTAATTTTCAGAATGAAAGATGATTTCAAAGGTATTAAATTGACATATGCCTTAGCAATAAAAAATCACTTTAAGCAGGCCTCATGTGACAGTGCTATTAATGAAAGGGTCTGTCAAGCCCCTCAGTCTGATGTGTTAATCTTAAAGAAATGGACCGCCGGTGCAGGAATTAGTCTGTGCTGGCGAAGCAGATGCCTTTCTCTGCGTCTGGCAAGCTGCCCCGGCTGTCATGGAGGTGATGTCCTCTATGAGGATAGGACAAATTGACCTGGCCCTCTGGGCTGCCTGAGGGGACACTGCTGAATGTTCCTATACCATCTTCAGTGGCTGTCAACTGCAGACAAAGCTCTGCCAGGACATCTTACTTAACCTAACCTCAAGCAACAAAGGGTTAAACACACTCAAGCGTAATTTACTCTGAAAAGTCAGCATAGTGTTAAGCATGTAGCTTATTTCCATACAAATGATAAAGCATTTAACTTATATGCTTTCTGTTTCACTCCCAAGAAAGAACTGTGTAATGTTCTTATGAGGAAATAAGGATTTTAAGAAACAATCAAGAGACCATAATATTTTAATGTAATTACATCCATTTCAACTCAACTAAATTAATCTAAAAAGTGACCTATTTTACACTGTACTATATAAGTAACTGTATCCTCCCTTTTGTTGATTTGTATTGCCATAATGGTCCGTGCGTATTTTGCTGCTGTGTGCTGAAAAAAGACTCTAGGGGTTTACATGATACCCAATTGCACAGTCCTTTCCATGAACCTTCCTGTCACACAATCTGAAAGAAGTGCAGTGAACTATACTCACAGTCTAATTGTGCTCTTGGTCGTCACTGAACTTTGACTAGTGACTCTGGTAATTCCGGTAAAAGCATGCTGTGTTTAGGAAATATGTCTCGTAGCGCAGACAGTTTTAGTGTCATGGTTATATGCATTTGCGTGTGTGTCTTGAGGGAGTCGTGTTAGCAGCGGGCCAGCTCTGACCTCCCCTCCATCTGTGTAGTTTTGTGCTATAGTTCCCCAGAGGGCCTTACACACTCTCTTATGGAACATCAGAAGCCTCCACCTGTAAACACTGGCATCAATAATCTCTCTCTCTTTCTCTCTCTCGGCCCCCCTTTCCCCTCACTGGCTGACTGTTGTTTATGTGCCTGTAAAATTCAATTAGGCTGCAGGGGAGCGAGCCGGTCTGCATTACTGCCTGCCAGGGTGACATTTCATTTGCAATGAATCATGGGCCAGAGGAGGAGCTGGCCTGGCCAGGCCAGTGAGCAAAACAATGCCTCTCCTCCTATCGGTACGCGTCTTCTCTCTTTCGTCCTCCTCTGTACTTTTTCACTTATGTTACACCTTCTCCTCATTCCTCCGATGCATAAACCCTTCTTCCTCTTTTCTTTTTTTTTTCCCGTTCAGAATCCTGGGGCTAAGAAACCTCCTTTACTGTCTGCTATCCGTGAAAATGTACACTTTTATTTTCTCACTGATTGTTTGTCCGTTTTTTTTTTCCGTATCTTTCTGCTCCCGTCGTATTACAAACCTCAAACTTGTCTAAGAAGACCACTCAAGGGACCAAAGAAAAGCGGTCATTGTGAGCAGGTGGTCGCCTTATAAAGATCATCACTAAACCAGGTTTGACTATACTTGTGACCTTGTCTTTCGTCCGTTCCTTCTGACTCTTCTCTCCTCTCCTCTACCTTCTAAGACAAATTACAGTCTCAAATCTCTGAATCCTCTTCCGGTCTTTCTTCTTCAGTTCTCTCCTTCTTCAATTTCTCTTCTTCACTTCTGCCTGCCTCATTTTGATTGAGGCCAGGACCTCAACAGAGCCTCAGGCCTGCTTCAGCTCCAACCAAAACCCCCTAAACAACAACAAAAAAAAGTTTCATCAAAGTATAACAGGCATCCCTCTGCCCGACAAAAACTCTATCAGGCCGAAAGGGTTTAGACGAGGTCCTTTGCTGAGGGACATTAAAAAGAATTATATATGTGATTTTCTAAGAGCAGTAGTTCAAGAGCTTGCAGGTCAGAAAATAATGGATGTCGAGAGTGTGCTAATTGCATTATACGAGGATAGGATTAAAAAAAATATACACCTAAAATCACAGAAATGGCTCATAGATGACAAATTTGCTCTTGCGCTAATTAAAGCGATGTAAACAGAGGAATGAATGGAGTGGTGTTAAAGGAAAACATGCCAGATCGCTCTAAATTAATGCATAAACCACCTCTCTGAATACACAGCGAAGGGATTCCACATAAATCAAGGATAAACGTGAATAATTCTATGCAACGCCATCCCCACTAAGGAGGTATTAGTGTCACCCCTGGAAGCGTGCTCCTGGAAACACAACGGTTGTCTTGTGGTTTTGAATTCAAACTACCAGAAACGGGCTGACAACTCATTTTGGGTTATTGCCTGTAAATCAGGGAAATTCAATGCACACTATTAATAATGCATGTTAAGTTCTCTGATTTTAGCTCTGCTTTTTTTCTGTTGTTCTTTCCCATAGTACAACGTTTGGTTGTTTGTCTGGGTGTCAGGATAGATTTTTGGCATTTGTACGAGGTTTGTATTTCTTTGCATTCTAGTATTTGTCTGTGTGTTTTTAGTGCACCTGCATACATGTATGAATACATGAATGTGCTGCAGTTTGACCCCATGGATAGTTTCTTTGTGCATCCTTGAAATCTGAGTTTGAGACAGGAAAACGTTCTCACAACTCTAGCATATAAAGCTTTTTAGAGGCCTTGCTGACAGTTCATTCTGTGGCAGCACTGTGGCCAAGTCATATGACCTCAGGTCCATGAGGTCTACAGGCTATAAACGGCAAATAGAAGTTCAAAACTTGTAATGTTTAGAGCCAAAGGTAACCTTAAAATGTTTTGTTTTGTTTGGAAAAAAGTAAAAAAAACAACCCAAATATATTCAATTAAAAATCATAAAACAAAGAAAGCAGCAAGATGGAAACTCAGAATCCAAAAGTGTTTGCCTGATAAATGAGTCATCAAAACGGTAATTGAACCCTCAGACCATCAATTAATTGGTTAACGTGTGTCTGATGTGAGTGTGTGGGTGTCCTTTATCCACGCTCTAACACTGTTGGGTTAGGGGCCTGTGGAAGTAATATTTTAATCTTCTCAGGCTGCACCAGATACTGTGATTGGATGTGTGTTTGCATGCAGATGCATTGATTGCCGTGCAAATAAGAACCATGGGCACATCTACTTTATACCATCATGGTCGGTTGTTCCTCCTGAACACTAATGTCCTTATAAAGCTGTGCAGATTTCAGTTTACCAGCCATGTGATAGTCGTGTGACACAGATATGGGTGTGTGTGAGAGTGGGATGGAGGATGGAACATACAGTAAATTCTTCACCTTCTCCCAGAATGCATTGTTGTTCCGTAGGGGAGCCGCTGCTGACCTTCAGGTGTCAGTATTTGCATGTTATCACGCAGATGTACGTGTGTGTGTGTGTTTGTGGATGTAAGATTGTATGCAGCCAGCTTAAAAAAGATCTCCCTTTATATTCCAGTTGAGATGTTCCATGCAGATTGCTTAAATAGTGTTACACACACACACACATGCATACTGAGAAACACGATTTTACACATGCAGGCAGTTATCGCCATTTTATATCATTCTCCTTTGCTACTCCTCCCTCCCACACACTAATACACATGCTAAACGTCCACAGTGAGTCCGTCACCGCTCCCTATTTAAGGATGAGCCCCACAGGGAAGGTGATCTTTATTTAAATCCAGATGTCTGTGCTCTCTCCTAATCTCCTTCCTCAGAAAGAAGGGATTTCTCTGCCCTGCGTCGCTCACTGATGTGATTTACACCACAAGGGGGGTAGGGAAGGGATGGAGCGATGAAGGGGCGTTGGTGAAAGGGAAGTGATGGGAGATGGACGGGATGCGGGGAAAGGTTTTCCGTCTTCTGAACATGAATGAAAATGACAGCAAATGAAAGATCAGTGACGTTCTTAAATCTACTGTGAGAGAATCCACAGATTTGTAGTTTTGCGGTGCTGTTGAACTTCTGGGGTGAGTGTAAATGAGGTTGTGAACTGCCCTTCAGTGTGCTGTCGGGAGTGCCTCCATTGATACATTGTGCATGAAAAAAAAATCGCTTTCTTCTTTAGTAACTAACTCTGCAAAAAGCAAAATGTGAAAATTGTCTTTCAGTGCAGCGTGTATACAGATACTTGGACTTTTTGCCAATCAGATAATGATATGCCATTCCTTAGTAGGCCAAATTAAAGTATTGTATTTCCTATAGTAAGACGTGTAATGAATTTTTGCACTCCTAGAATGCAGTTGTGACTGAAAAGAAATATAGAGGTTTGGGGAAGGACATGATATCAGTGTTATTGGCTCACATACAGTAGAAAAGCATAATTGATGCATTTGTTTGTGCAAATGTGTTACTTTGTGAGTCTGCACAGTATGGTATGGATTGGATCAGGCTGTTATTTTTATTTTGCACCTCGAGGGTTATTCCCGTACGCCAGCATTAAATTTTGACTGACACTCAGTGTGACACACTTGGCATGTTCTGCACTCTACATTGCCCAGGCATTCTGCATCATCAAACAGCATTACAGTGAGAATTCATATCACTCCTACCTCTCCTGATCCTTTTAACCCTTTTCTCTCTCTCTCTCTCTCTCTTCCTCTCATTTGCCTGCTCGCTCGCTCGGCTCTCCCTTGCCCCAACTTTTGCTTCCTAGTCCTCACAACTCTTTGTCACCCTTCAGCAGCTCTTTCTCAAAGACAAAAAAAAAAAGTTTTCCACCCCTGCCTGAGGGTTTGGATCGATCCATCCTCAGACTTCCCACCAATGTTCTCGACCGCTGGACCGGACCATTAAACTCTGCGTGGGGAGATTATGCCTTGCTGTAACTGTCTTCCCCTTGACTTGTCCT
Organism: Chaunax sp. Z400; assembly: GCA_037577475.1. NCBI lineage: Eukaryota > Metazoa > Chordata > Actinopteri > Lophiiformes > Chaunacidae > Chaunax > Chaunax sp. Z400. The sequence goes on from CM075200.1 coordinate 8,691,223, forward strand.
CCTCTGCCTCCCCACCGCTCCCCCGTCGTTTTCACTGACACTCTGGTACCAGCTGATACTCTCTGTCTTGCTTTCCTTCGTTTACGCCTGCTCCTTCTCTTTGATCGATACCTTTGCCGTCCTCTTCACTTCTCTCCCCACTTGTCTTGCCATGTCTTCTCCCATGCCCCTGTGTCCTTCAGCCACTGTTTGCGTATTATGTGTGTGTGTGTGTGTTTGTGTGTGTGTGTGTGTTTATCCAAGCCCCGGCCTGCATCTCACTGGGAGAAGATGCCAATTAGCTCTTGGAGACACGGTAGTTTAGCTGCCAGGTGCTGTGTCTGTGTGCTCCATATAGATGATATGTTTGATCAGTTCCTCATTTAAAGTGCAACAACGACAAGAAACCAACACAAAAGTTGTCAAAGATTAATGTGTGGGTGTGTGTGCATATTTGACACTGCGACCCAGAACACCCCCCCCCCACCACCTCTAGAGGGTGAGTCGATTCAGTGTGAGAAATGCAATAATCCCTGGTGGCAAACCTCTTGTCTCTTATCCCTTTCTCCCCTCTTCATTTGTCGGTCTTTCCACCCCCCACCCCACCTCCCTGTCTCTCTCTTTTCTTCTCCCCCAACTTCCCCTCATGTGTGCCTTTGACCCAGCTGACGTCTTCTAAACACCCCTGGTAAGAAGGACCAAATAAAATGGAGAAAAGAAAAAATAAATGTATAGGTTGACATGGTCAATCTCTCAGGTGTGTGTGTGTGTGTGTGTGTGTGTGTGTGTGTGTGTGTGTGTGTGTGTGTGTGTGTGTGTGTGTGTGTGTGTGTGTGTGTGTGTGTGTGTGTGTGTGTGTGTGTGTGTGTCAAAGAGAGAGCTGGTGTGAATAAGAAAAGCCCTTCAAATGTTTGAGCCCACAGTGACGTGTGCTGTCACGTCTCCATCAAACTCCCATACTGTACACACAGTAGACCACAGGACAGTCGGTGTGACCAGTCACTTAGATCTTACATCACTCTCTCTGTGTTTTTACACACGCTGTCAACTTTCCTTGTCCATCATGTGCGGGCGGTGTTGTGGGATTTTGTGTTTTTGCCTAACCCTGCAGAACTCTCCATTCCTGCATGCCCTGCTCCCTGCAGACACATTTGTCACTTTGTCATTTGTCATTCTGAAGTCCCCACGGCTGGCTGGCCTCAGCGCGTGTCTGAGCACAGCCGTGTGTTCGTGTGTGTTCTGCTGGACATGACACAGCTGCAGCCCTCATTCTGGCCTCATTACTTCACACGTCACCCATCTCCTCTCCTCCCCAACTCCGCATAATCGCCGTTTTCCCAGCTTCCCCTCTTCACTCGTCTCTGGCTCTCTAAGTCTGCTGCTGTCCCCTTTCCGTCCCTCTGGAGATGTTTCCCTCACTGCGGTGTATGTGGTTTCTTCCCAAGCTCTTGACGAGCTCGCAGTCGTTCAAAATATAATATAGGCGCCTAAAGAGGCCCATGGGGTTTCAGCACAAAGTGAAGTGCAAAGACTTCTCAAGGAGAGAAGAGAGTTAAAGACTGGATGGAATAAATGGGAAACATGGTGAACCTGTCTGTTCAGGTCACCTGCCAGTCAGTCCAGTGGGTTCATTTCATGGGGTGATGATATAATAATTAGAAATAAGAAAATATTAATACAATTAATATTAGATTAGCTGTCAAATTGTTCAAATTGTGTCTCCAGTTTCACCAAAAATAATTCCCAATGGCAAGTGATCATCTACTAACATATATACAAGAGTAAAAGTAAAAAGATTTGAATACATTATTTAGCCCAAAGCTAAATTAATAGTTATTTCAGTATATTAGCAACATGTTAGCATTAACCAGCTAGTAGCCTACAAAGGCTAGCTTTGATGGAGGTAAATTCATCCATGAATTCTTCTAAATCAGACTCGACAATCACAAAACAGCCACAACACAGGAAGTACCCATAGATATAATTCACCTCCTCTATTTTCACCTCTCCATCCTTCGCTCCTTTGCTCAGTTCCTCTCTTTGGCTTTGGACATCACTAATTCATTCCACCCTATAGTACCTCTTTTGCCCCCCATCAGAGTATCTGACATGTTTAATTCATCGCTTTGTGTTTATCTGTGAGCTTATGGAGCATGTGGAGCGTTAACATTGTGATGAGAGAGACGTTGGGGTGGGTGTGTGTGTGTGTGTGTGTGTGTGTGTGTGTGTGTGTGTGTGTGTGTGTGTGTGTGTGTGTGTGTGTGTGTGTGTGTGTGTGTGTGTGTGTGTGTGTGTGTGTGTGTGTGTGTGTCTATATATACTGTATATAGACACACACAGTATGTGTGTGTGTGTGTGGAATCAGGGGATTGTAATAGAAGAAGAAAGGAGTCCCCAGAGGACACACACACACACAACATGTTAATGCAAACATCTAACATCTTCCTAGATCACCTCCATGGCATCAAACTACCCTGTGGCGCCGATTCAAGGCAAACAAAATAAAGGCATACACTCAAAATGACTTGTGACCTACATGCATCGCACATTACAGATTAGCATCCATGCATGCACAGGGGGGCATGTCCCCCCCCCACACTTATCGGCTCGGATAGACCAGCTGTGCACAAACGTTCATCCGATACTGACACACATCTCCGTCTTCCACATGCAGTCCCAAGTCAGTCATTGTGAATTCTCAGCGTTGTCAAGCTGTCTTCATCTCAGCTGCAGCCTCTTCAGAGCCGCGCGTGGTGCCTGTCACAATCCCTTCACCTCAGCGTTAGTGAAATCTTCCCAAGAAAAGCGCCATCATTAGCTCCTCTTGAAGGGAGCTCTCTGTGGGGGGGGGTGGGGAATAAGTGGGTTTATACATTTGTTAGACGGTGCACGAGCTGGAATTCCTATTCCACTCAATTTAAGTAATGAAAATAACCATCAGAGCTTATCACTGGGCTGGAGTTGTGGCTGGAGGGCTCTATTCTATGCCTGTAACTCGCTGATCTTTTTTCAATTGATTAAAGAAGTGGCATTATCATCGTTTCTCTGCGGTTTCCAGTCTCAGCTGTGGGACTACAAAAGAAATTCCATTTTCTTTGTGATTTATTTTACACGCGTGACTGGCCGTTCTTTTTTTTTTATCAGTAACCAAGACACAGCTAAGCGATTGCATCGAGCTGTCATTATGACAGCGGTGCCGTTAGCGCTGGTTCCGCACGTGAATAAGCTTGACTGTGTGTATGTGTGAGTGTGAACACAAGGTTTATAGACCATGCTAAATGTCCCTGGCATATGAGCCATGTCGTATATGGCTGTTTGTCTGTCTGTCTGTCTGCCTGTCTGCCTGCTCTCTGCAGCACAGATCAGAGTAGCACTGATAGTGCGTGAAGATAACAGTGGCACTGTAAAGACAGACTCATCTGTCTCTCTCCGTCTTCCTCCAGCTGTATAGATTTCTCTGTCTTCCTCTCTTGCTTCATCTCCCATCCTTCTCTTTCCAGACCCATCTGTCATCTTTTGATCCCCTCTTCCTCTCTGTTTTTATTACTTCTGGCTCTCTCTCTTAAGCCCTACTCCTTCCTCTGCTTTCTCAGTGCTCTTGCTGTTTTTCTGAGCTCATTCCCTTTTTGCTCGTACTTTTTATCTTCCTGTTTCCTCTCTTTCTCCCATATTATACTGCGATTAAAGGCACCACTTTCCACATAATTGTGTGTACTTTTAGTCTGGGGCATTTATTTTATGGTTTGGCTAAGGCTCTTAGTTCTAATTAAAGGGAGACTTTGCTACTTAAAAAGAATAATTAATTTAATCTTGCTTTTACCAATGAAAAGCTGGAATCATAAGCATTAAAATGCACACTCTGTTCATTACGCTCGTTATTTTTCTATAGCTTTAATTAGTCTAATGACCAGTAGCATCCAGTATGGTGGCAAATATTTGCGGATATTATAACTTATAACTATAACTTCAGATTGGTAACTAAAACAAGCCATAATCCTGCTGTTATGGCTGTGTTTGTGCTCCTGTTCTGATATGGTTTATCATGTTAGAGATGAGCACAATTTAAAAGATTTTAAAAAGCAAACCCCACTACAAATGAATGGAATTTTGATTTTGTCCTCTAATTGCAACGTGTGACCACTGTGACTTCTGTTCAGCTAAGCTGTCTAAATGCTATAACAATGACATTTTACGATGCGTCCAACTTTTTTAGCACCACTTTTAACCGCAGTTTGCTCTTTCAGCTTGCAAAAAGTGAAGTTCTCTAAAGTTTTTTTTTAAATTTTTTTTTTTCGTGGGTGAGCTTGATTGGACTGCACCAAATCCTGCAGATCTCAACTCACCTTTTGGATTAGCCGGTACACCAACCCACCAGGCAACAAATCCCCACATCCAGGTTTGAAGAACTTGAGGAAAGACTTCCCAGAGAGCAGACACATGCCCATGTTTCTGTGGTGTATTCTGTAAATGCTTTTGATGTCCACATACTTTTGGTCATTGACTTTTTGTAGAAAAGCACATGCAAAAATTCAGTAGCTGTGCATTAGTTTTAACCTTTGGATACCTCATACATAGAGTTATGGATTAAATAGTGTAGGCGGTTTAGCCTGGGCTGTGATACTTTATTGATTTCTAAAGGCGAAAAAGTCTCTTTCCGTTTGCAGCAAAGGGAGGTCAAAGGTCAGGGTCAGCCACACACCAACGGAAGGGCATTTAGTTTGTGGGCTCCAATCCACTTTCATTCACTTTGGCTTTTTGGAAAGTATTGACGGAGTGATTGATTCTTGCATCTGTGTCTCCCTGAGTGAGTGCTGTCTTTTACTTGTACGCCCCTTTTCGCTGTTTCTACATCTAACGAATATACACACGTTTGTGCAAAGGCTGCACTTAACATGAACGCTCTACCGTGTGTTTGCTGTGAGAAAAACCGTGGTGGGCAGATGAAAGAAGAACATGTAGCATTCTGAAGATGAAGGGCGTGAGGGAGGAGAGCAGGGAACGAGCGATGCTTTGGAGTATCATGTGAATTTTAAGTAGCTGGTTGAGTGTGAAGGGAGATGAAGTGATTCTCGATGCATTTTTGAATTTACATAAAAGAAGATTTACTGACTGTTAGCGATGGACAACACGACGTCTTTGAAACGCTCACATCCTCAGCGACTGATGTTCAGCTTCTAACACAAGTCTTACAAGTAGTAGCTCGAGTCTTGGCAAAAGCCTGTTGCACGCCACATAAAAAAAAAATCGTGTACGCTCTCACTCTTTCCGCCTCATCTCTTCTTTTTAATGTGAAAAAGAACCACTTGACATCAGAGAGCGATTCAGAGGGCTGGGAAGCCGTGAATCAACACCCACAGTCTGAGAGGAGAGAGGAAGTTAGGCAAACGACGGATGGAGGTGATGATGGGAGATGTGTAACGCCCACAGCTGCAAAACAGATTATCCTCCTAACAGAGTTTTCCTCCCCTCTACCCTCTCTCTTTCACCTCCTTTTCCTTCATTCTGCATTCTCCTGTTATGCCTGAGGTACTTCCTCTGGATTTGATCTGGCTTGTCACTAGAGTACAGTAATCCCCCCCATTACAAGTGACCCGCCCAGATTGTGTGTGTGTGTGTGTGTGTGTGTGTGTGTGTGTGTGTGTGTGTGTGTGTGTGTGTGTGTGTGTGTGAAGCCAATGTCTCCAGGGCTATGGCCTACATTGAATTATTCATGAAGCATGTTTATTCCCCCTCTCTTTTCCTCCGGATCCCTCTCATCTGCCACTCGTCTCCCCTTGTCTGACGCTGGCTGCTAACCGCCAATCAGCCTCGCACTATGTCAGCATGTTTACATGCTATACACTGCGCTTGTACATGATATGGCTGAGGACAGAAGCCTTTATGTCGTGCTCAGCGTGTGAGTAAGTCTTACGGACAGATATGTCAGCTGGGCGGCTCGCGACTACAACTCTGCTCACACTCACAGAACGGCATTAATGCGCTGCAGACGTATGGAGCCCACACACGTACGCATGCACACAGTCGGGGGTGAACGTAATTGACCCAAGTGTTCATTCATGTTGCCATCTGTTTCTCTCATCTTTCATTTTTGTACGTTGAGACTGGTTGCGTGTTATTGATTTGAAGGCCATATCATCAATAAATCCTCTTTTCATCTTGTCTACTGCTGAAATGATTAGTAGACCAAATTTAGGGGCAACAATTCTGATGATTAATTACATTTTTTTTCCTTCTAATTTTCACAACTCGAAATGCCAGACTTTTAAATTTAATTATAATAATATAGATAAAACATATTATATAAGATAGAGTGTGCTATCATTAATTAAACATGATTTACAAGAGATGTTTTGACAGACGTGATGTCACTGATTCTTCAGCCTCAGAGTTCCAGAGCTGATGGGATCTGGCCGTAAAAGCCTGGTCCCCTTTACTCTTGAGCCCAGACTCTGCCTGAGGATCTGAGGCAGCGCTCACAGGGGAGGTGGGAGCTAAACCCTGAAGTGCTTTAAAGATGATCAGTAAAATCCTTTTGATTGTACAAAATTAATTAGAAACCTCGCTGGTAACCAGTGATGATGTGATCTTGTCTTTCTTCTAGTATTTGTTAAAAGGCTAACAGCTGAATGTGTTTGTTTCTTGGCTTAACCCTGAATAGAATCAATTTCAGTGATTTAACAGAGGCGGCATTTTATCGAACACTTGGTTGATTGATTAATAATAAAAAAAAAAATCTCTCTCAATAATAGGTGTCATCTGTATTAAATCGATGAGTACCATATATGTGTGTGTGTCTGTATGCCTGCCTCTTTGTATGAGCGCATGTAAACGTGTGTGGCCGGCGTCTGTGGTTATTGATCTGCAGTGGCCTGCGATCAAACACAATTAGGTGCGAATTCCCCAGATTGTATGTCAGCATGTCTCCTTCTGCCGCTGCCGCTGATGCGTACTTGTGTGTGCATCCCGAAACAATAGGCACACGTGCTCTGCACACACACCGTGGAGGCATTTCTCTCTGTGCTGAAGTTCCGTACAGTAATGAGCTTACAAAATGAATGCATGTGCTTGGTATTTTAATGGGCTGGCTTTAAAATGTTATAGTGTAGACATAAACACATGACGATGCACACGTGTTCTGTCTTCTTGCACCGTTTTGCATCTCCAGATGTGACCTCTTCACATTGTGTGTGTGCACTTGGGGATGCACTCGCCCCAGCATTGATCAGAAATGTCTGCATCTCAATCAATTATTGATTCACAAGTCAGTGTATGTGTGTGCGCGCGCCTTCACCACAGACCGATCTCATACCCCTACCCAGAGTCAAAATGACTAGAATAGATTTATTTGGTGCCCAACTTCCCCTGCCAGCTGTTGTCTTGGCAACCTTTGTTGACCCGGTCATTCCAATATCAATCTTATTGGCCAGCTCTGCCTGGCTCAGAAACACCGCTCGACACACACACCCACACACCCACTTCTCTCGCTCCCAGCACCGGCCACCAGCAGCCAATCACATTCACTCAATAAGGGACAGGTGTAAATAAAAGGAAGGATGGATGGTGTGTTATCTTGCACGCCTGTTGTCTCACTGTGTTCCTGCGAAAGTGTGTTTGTGTAAGTGTGTGCATGGGCTTGGTGAAATGTGGTTGTGCACACCAGCAAAGGTCATACATTATTTGGTTGTGCCAGTGAGTGAATAAACATGATGCATTTCCTTTCTCCCCATTGTGAATTATTTTGTGCTCAGTGGTTTATGTGTGTATTGTAAGTGCAAGGACAAGGGGCATAATGGAGGCTTGGCTCTGTGTCGGCTGAGAGCCACACAGACCAATTCAGGCAAAGGTTGTATGCTTCATGTATCCAATCACTGAGAGGCATGCTTTCTCTTTGTTTGAATACTACCCTGCAGGCTCTGTGGCCATTTAGCTCAGTAACTATGAGTGCGGGGCCCATTTAGAGTCATCAGAACCCATTGTAGTCCAATTATACAGCCTCTCAGTGGCAGCTATGATAGTAACACAACAAGTATCTTAAAGAAATACTGCTTCATAGAAACAGTTGGGTGCACACACTCAAACATGTTACCTTAATGCAAACCCACAAAGCAACGATAGATATTTTGGTACATGCAGCAGTATAATGTAGCAAACCTGGCAAAGCTACTGCATTAGGTTGAATTAGCAACTCCAGTTCACAACTCATTGCATAGCATCAGAGATTATGGAATTTATTCATGCAATAAATAAACAATGAAACCTCAACAAACAATATTAACAGCGAGAGGCTGTTTAGTCATGTATAACTGGGGATTATGAACACTTTTATGGTTTGTGGTCTCCTCTGTGGGTGTTTTTAAAGAGTTGGACCGTAATCAAAATGTGCCGACTGTAATCAGCTCACATCAGTGCCATTGTCAAAAGTAATTTGCCGTAACATATTCTGCAAGCAAAACAGCTCAAGCTAATAGTTTGTGTTTGCTGGCAGTTTCAGTTTTCGGCCACAACTGTGACATATTACGTTGAGGCAGTGGGAAAGCATTTCTCCTGTTTCATTAACTTCTTGCAGTCCCTCTGCCAGCTGTCTGTAGCTGCTCTGAGTGAATTCAAAACCCTGCTGCTGGTGTACAGGGCATCTGCATACCTCCGGTCCTGTACCTCCACACCTGAACACCAGGCTCTGATCTCTACCCCTAGACCGAATCGTCTCCTTCCCGAGCGCACTGACTCCCAGCTCTGATCCCCATGCAGTCCAGTAAAAGAATAGGCTTATTCATTCTAGCCAGACTATATATGTGTAGGATATTTTGTACCTCCACCGAGGGGAGTTGGCAGAAGCTATGTGATCCCCTATGTTTGTCTGTCTGTCTGTTTGTTTGTCTGCAAGATATCTCAAAAAGTACTCTCTGCTCCCTGTGCAGGCTCTCTCAGTGGAATAACAGTGATGATGTTCCACAACAAACTTTATTTAACACACAAAAAAATGTCGATAGTGATAATACAGCTTTACAGCTTGACAAGTCTAATGTCCTATTCTCTTCGACTTGCAGCTCTGATTTGGTCTGCTCCAATTCCTGTGCTCCATGTTCCCCTGTGTTCCAGCAGCGAGGTGCTAACTTTGTCTAATCTCTTATGCAGGGCAGGTAGTATGCAGTGTTCCTTGAAACAGCTACCTGCTGTGTCTGGAAACTGAATGAGACTCAGTCAAAACGGTGGAGTTGCCATAAAGCCGAACCAATGTGCTGAAAGGCACTACAACACAAAAAATAGAACAGAAGGAAATTAAAGATTTGATGATAATTCTCTGTGGAGCAACCTCTTTCACATAATACATGGTCATATTTACCCATTGTCCAAAAAAAAAAGGATTCAAAACTATTCAGCAACATAAAGAAAATACCTCTCATAAATGCTGAAAGCTTAGATTCGGTGACGGTTTCAGGTGGATTGACTTGAAAAGATCAGGTTTTAGGTCAGGTTTCAAATACTTCATACCTTTAGATATTTCGTTATCCACAAAATTGTCATATGGACACACTCTGCATTTTTGTGTGGATGCACACATTGCAGAAATCTCTGCATGTGTCGATGACTTAGTGGTGCAATACAGCTGACATATGCGCGTCTAGAAGATTGTTGTTTGTATATGTGTGTTCTGCACTGAGCAGAAGTGCGGGCTTAGCTTTCTGTGCGATGTCGCCACTGCTTCCTGTCTTGCTAGTGGCACTTCCTCTCCAATAAACTGTCATAATATCTAGTCTGCCCAGCTGGTACCGTCAGAACATATTTGTGTGTGTGTGCGTGTGTGTGTGTGTGTGTGTGTGTGTGTGTGTGTGTGTGTGTGTGCATTCATTCATTTTTTTCTTGTTAAATTGAGGACAAAGATGAATTAGACTGAGATTCAAAACCCATATATTTTGAAAATAATTTTAGTGTTGTAGTAATTTTTTTAAAGTACAATTATGGCTCCATTAGCATCCTTGTAGTTGTTTAATATCAGTAATAAACATCAATTTACAAACTACTGCGTATGTAATAAATATGGGGTACTGTGGAAGTACCAGCTCAGCAGCACAATCATTCTGCTTCGCCATTTCCACTACTGTGCTAACAGAAATAGCGAATGTTAACAAGATAATTTCTCAGGCTACTGCGGTACTTGACGCAAAAATGTGCCGCTCTTCTGTTATCAAGGGCTCAATGTCAGGTTTCAAGAAGTAGTAAGAAGTATGGATTCAGTCTCTTTTTCTAATCGGCCTCTTTAGTCGACTGTATGTGGAGATCAATTTATTAATGAGAGGCAAACATTTTATTAATAGTTTCATTTCAGCCAAGGATCAGATCAAAAGTTCTTTTACCCGTTCTTCTGCCCAATCAAAACACACACACACACACACACACACACACACACACACACACACACACACACTGATAAATGGCAAGCTGATAGATTTATGTGTGAGTGGCCTTATTTTATGTAAATGATAACTGCTCATGTCTGAAAAGTGAGATTTTCCTTAATGTGATATTATTTAAATTTATCTCTCCCACTTCCAAATTTCTTGGACCAATCTGTTTGACCTATCGGTGTGTAACGAATTGCAATTCCCATGTATGTCTTTCACCATGTCTTTGATTGTCCCCAGAGTCTGAACAGAGTAAGGACAAAAAAAGAAGCTTTTAGACACGCTGCACTTTCTTCCTGGAACAATTTAAAGAAGGACCTTGAAGCTGTCAGAACTTTTAAGTCTTTTCTTAATTTAAGTCTAGTCTAAAGGATTGAGAAAATCTACACATGGTCAATGTGATTACTTTTAAAATTGCACTGGAACTGTTTTTGAACCTGTTCTTAGTTATTCTTTGATTTTATTGTATTGTATTCATTTATTTCTATTACAGTTGTTTGATTGTACTGTCTACTAGTATCAATTTCTATGCTGCTCTCTTGGCCAGGTCAGTCTTGGAAAAGAGATTTTTAATCTCAATGAGGATTACCTGAATAATGAAAATATATATATCTTACTATTTTTGCTCTTTCCCCTTACACCCCTTGAGTACATAAAAAAAAAAACTCCCAAAGAAGAAGGCAGGACGGTATGGAGGGAAAGAAAACACAGAAAGCTGGGAGACATGCAGTTTGTGTATATGTCAGTGTCGAGTGTCTTTCCCCGCAGGCTAGCATACATTTCTTTTCCCTCCAGTCGCACATTACTGTTGCAGGTTTCAGTTTGTCCTCTGACACACAGCAGGAATTCTGCAGGAAGCCTGTGTGCCTACAGCCCATCTGAATGCTGCATCAAGCACTGTGCATTTTCCTGTCTGTTAGTGACTCTTGTGTGAGTGCGTATAATATGCCCATAAATCCAGTAGAACAAAATCGGCAACAAAACTGCTTTTACACCTGGCAGGGGAGAAACGAGTCCTTAAAGTTGTCTTTGTCCTTGTAGGAGGACTGCATGTCTTTGTGTGTCTGCTTTACCTTCTCTGACTCACAGAAGAAGAAAAAAACAAAGGGGCCTAGACTTATAGGAGGAGAACATTTAATACCACAAACCCTGCAAGCCAATCAATAAAACAGTGCATCCTTACATCACCTCCTTCTGCCAACCTCGAATTCCCCCTTGTTTTACCTCCTCCTTTCTGTTCTATATTCCCCTCCAGCCACCCATCTTCATCTCCTCCTGTCACCACCTCATCTCGACAAATAGATGAAGTCTCTTGGGGTTCCGGTCCAGGCAGGCTTGATTCCCTTTGGTCATGATGTGGTCTTGTCACATCAGGCTCCAACAACTTGTTTATGTGTCTCCCTCAGCATTTCTGTTTAAGTTGTTTACAACATTTCGCCTCTGGTCTGAACATAGCGTCCACTACTACAACTGTTTATTTTGCTTGCTGTATTGGTTGGTGTTCTGCATCTTGTATTTCTATACAACAGAATGCCCTTGAGGCTCCAGATGGTTTGTCCCTAAATGGTGCTGGTGCAGGTTGCTGTAATGCAAAATCGCTCTTCAACACTGAAGCTGGAGACTTGTTTCCCCGTGTAGCAGATAGCAGCAGATAAAAAGTCTAAATATATTTCATTTTAAGATCTATCCAGTGATTCTCGGCCAGAAACGTCTTATTTTCACCCCTACCCCTAACCCTTGCTGCTTGAAACAGAGTTACAAAGGATAGTGGTGTAAATATTCCCCTATGAAATGGGACAACCCCACAAGACCCTGATATGTCATCAGTCATTATCGATGGCGTTATAACAGACACCACAGGTTTGTTGCCTGGACAATGCCATCTTCATCTTCAGCTGTGGTGATGTCTCTTGCGTGGGCCGTGTCTTACCCTGCCAATGTACACTGATGTTAGAGTAGTGGTAACGTGCAGCATCTTAAATTAAAAGTTACATTTTGGCCATCATATGCCATCAAAGGGAGGAAATATGTCGAAATGCGGCACTATAATGCACAAACAGCCTTAAAACAGTGTTATAACTTTAGCCATTTAGCTAGAGATAGCAGACAACCACAGACACACACAACCAGCGATTTTTGTCATGCTTGTTACAAAGAAAATGTCTATAATACATATTTGAAACGGCAGTAAACTAAGATGACCTTGCGGTTTTCATAATTATTTACATTTTTATTCACAAACAAAATACTTAGATTTGTGTTTTTTCTTTTGTTGCCTCTGAAACATTCACCTCAATCTTGCAGATGATTCACAAGGCATTCTGGGAGATGTCTCCTACCCCTCTGTTTGGAGGCACTTCTTCTTTCCCCTCTATCTCAACAAGAATAGGGACACCCTACCCTACACGTGAACGCTCAAAGGGTTAGGGCCTAATCACTGATCAAACGTTGCACCTAATTGAGGAAATCGCAGCCCTTTTCCAGTGTTATAACTTTTCCAGAGTGGGCCTCCTGGCTGCCCTGAACAGTGGTGGGTGTTCCTGCATGTGCTTTTCTACATATGTGCGTGCTTGGGTCCCGACTGTGTCATGATTGTTGTGTGCACGGATGTTTTCATTTTCTACTTGGATCACAGCCGGCCCTCACAAAGTCAGTTATCCCACTCACTCTCTACTCTTTCCTCGGGGCACCGAGATAGCGAAAGGTATTAATGGAGAGAGTGGTGGGAGGGAAGAGAGAGAGAGCGAGCAGGAGAAACCGCGTGAGAATGAGAGGGGGAGATATATGAACAGGGGTGAAAGAGCAAGATGGATGGATGGAGGAGGTGGGTGGACGAGGTCAGCGGAGAGAGCGATGCAGATCAACAGCAGACGAGGAGGTGAAGAGGAGGACAGGCTCGGATGCAGACGGTAAGGCATTTTGGCAAGCAAACCCCGACCGGCCCGCAACAGAAATCTCCAGCAATGACCCGTCCAGCCCTGCTAGGAAGCAATCATGGTTTCATCTCTTGTAATAAAACCGCTCTCGCTCACTGCCGCTACAGCATCTTTGTTTCTTTCCTCCTCCTCCCCGACCTCGCTCAGTTTCACATATTTCTCTCTCTCGCTCTTTCTTGTACTCCTCTTTTGTTGTTTTTCATTTTGGATTGACCCTATCCGACCAACTATTTAGGCCTTACATGGCCCCTATAAGGAAACACAGAAGCTACGTTTAAGATGAATCCGCTGGACGGAATCCTGAAGAACTGCACTCTCTCCTGTCCCACTCTGTTCTAAGTATTTTTTTGCCTCTGCATACGCTAGAATTGTCTTGTACACAAGTGGAACCCGAGTGCAAGGAAAGTTGGCTGACTTTTGTAATTCATAACCAGGAGCGTTTTTTTTTCAGACCTTTGTTCCGGAAAAGGATGAGATAATGCTCTTAACTGAAAGTGCATAATTTTGGGGAAATAATGTGTCTTGGACAGATCCTTAGATTATTGATATCCCACAAAGACAGAACACCCCCCACACACTGACTATATCATCTTAAGGCCTTTATCATCTTAAGGCATTTATGCTCCCTCTACATACGTCCATCCACAAACGGTCTATCGGTTGACCCGCATACTTCCATATGTCCTCTACATCATCATCGATACAGCCACAGTGGGGCAGTGAAGTTTCAAAAGTTTCGACAATAACAAATATGGCGACGGCCGTAGTAGGTTGTGACAATGTACCCAGTAAATACAAAGCGGTAAAAGCGGAGGTAACGATGAACTCGTCGGTGGTCTATGAGGTCATTAAATACATCGAGACATGAGGACGGAGAATATTTACACTTCATCCCTTCACTTTTTTCTTCTTTGTCGTTTCCGTACATATTTGTGATGCCTTATTTGAATTGTAGCTACACTGCGCTCAACTATTTCCGGTGGTATTGCTCCATTTTATCCATCTCGTCCGTATCAAAAATGTGTCCGATTAAATACAAAATTAACGCAAAAGATGTACAGAGGTCTTTGTCTGTCTCCGTAGCATAACGTAGAGCATAAATCGGCCTTAACACGCATCGTTTAGTCCTGATGGCACAAATTGATAGACTGAGCCAATACAGACAACTGTTGGTAACCCTATAAACCCTATAAACTAGGGGCTAACATGATTCTCATTTTGCCGTATTGATTGTAGTCGTAAAATTTTTTTAATAATCTTCAAGGATATTTTTCTTATATCGTTATCAAATCCTTTGCAAAAACCAAAGCAATGACTTAATTCTCCAAACAAGTACAGTCTGTCTTTTGAAAGCTACATATATCTTATTTCTCTGTGCTGTAGACCTTAATTGTTGCCCACTATTCAACATATAACACTGCTAAATTAATCATGTATACTACCAGGCTGTGGATTTAAACAGTCATATAAAAAAAATACAATTTTCCGGTGTTTGAGTAATGTATTCAAAGACTACAGAGCCCGGCTGGCTAAGTAAATTATTTAGTCATTTTAAGAGGTTAATTATAAGTTCTTCACCCACGATTTATGTCTTCAATAGGAAAGAATTGGCTCATGGCTACATATAGAGAGCATGAGTATTGAGCAATGGATTAACATTCTGTCGGTAAAAAGAGAGAGATGGCAGTAACTACAGCAGAATTATTAAACACTACAGAATGTAGGCTGATAGAAAAACTCCACACCATGTATCAGACCAGAATTAACATTTTCAAAAATGTATAATTTGAAGAAGGAGTTTATTTTTCCTTCTCTGACATATTGAATAGCCTTTTCATTTGGTCAAGCTATTTTTTAAAAGACTATCAAAAACTCAATAGTGAGGTTATGTGCTGTATTATGATGTTATTTTAAACCGAGAGCAGTAAGTAGCAAGTAAATCACAGCATAGTGATGGATCAATAATGCATAAAGTTTTCGTTATGGAGAATAAGGACGTGAGCTGTATAGTAATCATTGCAGCCTTTTCTTACAGCAGTGACCCCACAGCGAGGCTCCGTTGTAAATACAGAGAGGGGCCAATAATGAACATCTCTGCTTTTACCAGCAGACACACCTACTCACAGCCCACTTTGGCTCGCCTCTCAGCAGTAGAGAGCTCCAAGTGAGTAGGGTGTCAGCCAACAGGAAAGTAGGGATTGAGTGAAAAGAAAGCACATTAAATACAAAGGGATGCACGGTGCTGCAGCACTTCAGGGGAAGGACAAATCGATTCACTCGCACACACAACACTCCCACGCAGCAGCTAAAAAATGCAGCTAGTTCTTCTTTCCTTCCCCCTCCGTGACCTCTGTCATCTTTTACACGCTGTGTGGGAAAGCTCATTCGAGTTTTGCAAAACCAGATTTTCAACCGTGTGTTTACAAAACGGTTACTGTCTGCTTCCTCACTGAAAAGTGTTTTTTTTTATTAGAAGTCACTTGAAGGACTCATTTGAGATTTTCTTTGCCTCCAAAGCCTCGTTGATCCATCTGTTATATAGGTATATGCACATGCTTTAACTGAGGGAAACTGGCTACAATATGACCAGAAATGTTCTCATGAACACTCCATATACTGGTGGGATTATAATAAAGCTAAAGGCCAGTGGCATGTTGCTAAATAAATTGACCTTATACCAGTGCTTATATTGATAATTGGCTTTTTCCCTCTATCTATCCTGGGTACTTAAATGATGCACCCAGCCTTCACCAATTCAGTAAAAGTTGGAAAATATTTATAAATGGAGTCATTATGAAAATGTTACATGAGCCAAGGCCAGTGATTATTTACTTACTACTGTATAGTAGACTGTTAACAAACCTAGCCTAATAGCTTTAACTTACAGTTCATCAATTACAGCATATTGTTATGTAGTAAACTGGAAAAAACTGACCGCAATCTTGCATATTGCAAGACAATAATCCATTACAGCTAATGCTAGAAACTCAGACATCATTATTTCCTCGTTCTGGTACGTAGTAATTGTTTCTGTTCCCCACTGAAGGTAAATTAATTTAAGATTCACTTGCAGCAGCGACACAGACAATATAAACAGGGTCTCTGGTGAAGCAGGTCTTAAATTGTTCTGGGTCTTGCAGGAATAACCACCTAGATTGGTACCAGAATCTTTTTTGTTTCGATTCTGCACTTCCTTTGTCATGATCGCTCATGTATATGTTTATAATATTTTATGTTATCTGCCCTGTCATGATCGTAGCTCCCACAGAAGATGCTCACAATTCACTTGTTTTCTGATTTTAGATGCATTTTTAATGTAATTAAAAAAAAAAAAAAAAAAGGCAGGGACAGAGTCCAGGTATTGTAGTTACCCCTGAAACGTGAATTTGTGCACGTCGTGAACGAATGTTACTACGATTTGAATTATGACATCCTTCCTCTTTGGCGTTTGGATATTTTGGCACATGTAAGACTAAAATGGGACTTTGCTGTCCACTTAACTGGAAACAAGCAGAAGAGAGCAATAGACAGAGACCCAGAATACATCAGTTAGTTCATTAGTCTGCATGCTTTTGTGGCTGTAAATAGAGCTTTTTGCTTTTAATTCCATTTTAACACAGAAGAGAAACAACAGGGAGGTAATAATAAGGCAGTGGATGAGCACCTACATGTATGTTCCAATGTGTTAAAGCACTGTGAATTTTTAACGCATTTCTTAACCTCTTCTCTCTCTCCCCCCGACCTGCTGGAACAGCACCCCCTCTGTGATTTACAGATTACCATCTGCATGACGCAGAGGCAGTGTATAGGAACTCTTGACCACTTAAGCACCACCAGCAGCAGGATAGTGGATGTGCATCAGAAACGAGTGCGAAACATTTAACTGGACCACTTAGTGTCAGTGTTTGATGTAACTGCTGCTGATTGCGCTGTGGTGATAATGTGTGCCTCCTCCGAATTATGAAACACACTGAGGCTTTCTGTTCAGTAGGTTTTTATAGAAGCCAGTGCCATTATGCCTCTAAGTGACTGTTTAGTCTGACGAGGCTTATCTACCAGCATTTTCACAGGATGCCTTAACATATTAATTTAATAAAATGCTTCATAGTAAGCCAACAGTCTGCTGGTCCTGCAGGACTCCTGTTTTAGTGTCTACAATTTAACGTTGTGTCTAAAATACCTCAAATGAGGTTGTAAGGATTTGCGATCTTTAATGTGAGGCTGATTAGTTTATTGATTTATAGATAGTGTATTATTATATGTATTGTACATCACTGCTACAATGATCTAAATGAAAAACAAAAAGCTAAATTTGGTGGCTTGGATGAACAATTACCCTTCATGAACCAAAAAAGAGAAATAGGTTGATCCCCAACATTTCCTTCCTTCTATCCGAGCATGTTTTCTTTTCTTTTGACAACCTGCACTTTCCCATAGCATCTGATTATGCGGTGTACGTCTACTACTTCTCCAATCGAATTTTATTCTAAAACTCACCATCTCGGTCTCGAAGTGTCTGCTGTGTCTCCTTCTGTAGCTTGATTCTTTTTATTTGCTCCCTGCCCTGTTTGAACATTTGGTTCGAGGCAATTTTTAAGCACAGATTACTAGCATTGCTCTGAGAATAGCTTGTTGTGTTTCTGATGCACTCTACATTCCCGAAACCCTCGTGCATGAGGATGCACACAAAGCAGGAAGTGAACACGCATCTTCAATTGTATTCAGACAGAAATGCACTCGGCCTGGTTCAGTCTGTCCCCGCATGCTCCAATGTCTGGACAATAATTACCAGCGAAGACATTTGCAGGGTCTTCTGAGGACTGTGTGTGCTTGTGCACGTGGCAGGACGAAGATTGCACTGTGACTATAGGAAAACCAATTCTGAGGAGCAACAGACAAGCAGTGTTTTATAGATTCACATTATAGATGACCGTTCTTTGTGAACTTTTTCAGAAATGGCTGGATGATTGAGAGCAAAGCGTCTTGTGACAAGGCTAAAAATACAAACCGAAACAGAATTAACAGTGGTGGATTGAGAAAATTGTTCAACAGAAAGAAAGAGGGGAGGGCCTCCATCTCCATCCCTAAATTGCTTGAATTCTGTACCTCAACTCCTCATGACACCATGTTGCATGTCTTAATTAAACGGCTGCTTATGGGGAGAAAAGCACAGAGTAAACGAGTGTGAGGGTGGAGGATGGGTGGTGGTGGGGATTAATGAAAGAAGACTCCGTTAATTACACAACAAGGTCAAGGCCGCTTTACCTTCACGGCTTAATTGCAGCCTCTGATTGTGTTGCGAGGACATTTTTGATTCAACAGCTGGTAAACTAAACTATGTCAATTGTTGGTTTAGTGTGTTTGTTGGTATGCACATGCATGTTGGTGAGTGTGTTTTGGTAAGTGCGTGTTTTGCAATGCATCATCTCATCCTTTGATAAAGAGATATTTCTGGGCTGGGTTGCATTGTTTAAGGAAATGATGGGTGCATAAGTGTTTTATTTGTATTTATATATGTTTGTGTACAACCGGCCTCATAAAAACACCAAATGTCAGGAAATTCTGGTTGACATCTTTTTTTCTTTCTTTTTTTTAAATGGGCAGTGGATTCCACAATTCAACTTTTTTTGTTTCTTAACTTTCTTAAACGACTGATGCATCATCATCATCTTGGCTGGCATTTTCCTCCTTTTTTTGTGAACAAGAAAAGCAATTTTTAAGCTCTGATTATCCCAGGAAGACTGTGTGGACTGGAAACTGTTGTAATCATTGATTTTGCAACAAGAAACAGTAATTTTCAGATGCTGGAGGACATAAATGCCTGGTTGAAATCAGTTTGAATGAATTCCCTTTTTAAAAAATTGCAGCATTTTTCACTACAAGTCAGTAAGAGCTGCAAACAATGAGCCTCACACATGCTCAACGCTCGCTGTACATGTTTATCTATGTGCGGTTTGATCCCTGACTCTCAGCCGTCAAACCCAGTGGGAGAATGGGAGGGGTTGGGGGAATGGGCCCGCCTCATCCATCTCTTTGATAGGCCAACTGCTCCTCATCACATGGGGTCCTGTGCACAGACACACATGTGCACCCTCCAAAAATGACTCTGTCAGTGAGATCACTTAATCAGCCTTATGGCCAAAGTGACCCCAAAACACTATCACCATCCATCTCTACCCCCATTCAGTTTTTTAATAATGATAAATCAGGACAATGAGCAGGCATTCGGTTCGTCTTTGATCGTTAACACAGGACTTTATAGGGTAGAAATAATAGAAACTTGTATTGATAATTATAGATGAACACATGATGAAGATTCACATTTCCTTCCCTAAAAAACTTAACTGTTTAGTAAAATGCCAGGAATTATTTTTAATAATATTTAATGAGATGCATCAAGACAGGAAGTCACCGTTATCTATCAATGATGCTGGAAGTCAGTCACAGTTGGGATGCTGAGAGATCCGTCTATGTTACGACGCCATAGTAACCAATATGTGATATTCATGTTTTTTTGTATTATTTTGAATGGCCAGGATAAATTATATCTAATAGGTAATTTAAATGTACATTTGAAAATGCTCTACAGCAGACAGAAACTTTGAAAACCAACATAATATAGGTCAAAACAGCCACAGCAGCCATACAGTTAACGGCAAGCGGGCGAGAGATGTAACCCAAAGGTAGTAAAGGGATTGGATCTTATCTGCAAGCATTTAGCAGCTGTTTGAACACTGTTTCAGCTGATTTCACCAGTTACACAAAACGTATGAAAGAAGACAACGTTTGATTGATGGTAAACATCTAAAAACTTTACAAACACATGAAACTCTAACCATTATATGCTACATTGTAGTTGCCTTTTAGTTCCCTTATAAAATCGATAAAGTGATTTACTTGCAGGTAGAGTGGGGAACTGAGATCCGATCAAGTCGCTCACTCAAAAGATGCATAGCTTTATGTGAGCTGACAGACTTAAAACTGTCAACCTGTGATCAGATCACTAAACATGCAAACTATGATGCAGATGCAGTGATGCCAACACTCAAGAATGATGCAGCGCAGTGAGGATACAGAAGTTCACTTTGCCTGTTTGTCAATGCTAATAGAGACTTCATTATGCAGTGTAGGCCTAGTTCCTACTCCTGATTAATAAACTGTAAGATTTTAGAGCTCCCTCTCTCTCACTTATCCATGCGAGCCCTCTCTGTTTCTCTCTCTGCTGCGACACTCCATCACACTTTCTAGTCAATGTTGCATTGTCCTCAGCACCCCAACTTTCACCGTCCACGTTATTAATTGCTTCAGCATAAATGCATGCATTTAGCACAGTTTTCAAACCTGTAAAACAAAGCCTATCTTTTGGTGTTTGGGGAAACACAATACCTGCAAAACTTGTCTGTGTTTGCATAAAAATAAAAAATAAAGCAAAAAAAACAGCACAGAGCAGTCAAAAAATACACAACCTGATGAAGTAAGTCGAATGCTGACATTGTCAAACAAACTTCAATTGATAAAAAGTGAACATCTGTGTGATGCAACACAATGCAATACAATAGCTGTCATAATGAAAATGTGTATCTGATTTTTTTGTCGGCTTCATTCTCATATTTTTGGAAGAGTAGCAATCATAGAAAAAACCCAATAATGTAAACCTGTACAATAACCCCTCCTTTTTTGTTCATAGTTTTCTTGCTACTACTGGATCATTTCAATAAGACAGTTTTGCACAGCTGTAACAGTACAGGCAGCAAAGTAATTGTAACAGAGCACACAATTGAAATCAATGTATTAAAGCGGCTCTTAAAACCACATATAAAGGGATAAAATGGCATATCGTGAGAGGACTGACTGCTAATATGGACCCAATTCCATACTCCAATTGTCTTTTCCATGAACAGTTTGTATTTTCAATAACTGCATAACGAGTTCCAACCAAGTCTAGTTTCTAAGATTTGATGAGCCAATAAGCTAACTAGAAAGACACATTCATGTACCTTTCTTTGTGGGTTTAGGTTGTTTGCACACATCACATTAGAAGTTATTTAATCATGTTTCACAAAGTGTGCCCTCCCCTTTCAGTCATTTGTTTCCACATCAAATCTTGAATCAGGGATGCATAGTCAAAGTCAAGTTGATTTGTTAATCAGTGTCTGGAGGCAAGTGTCAATCCACAAAAGACTCAAGTCTAAATCGAGTTAAGTCATCGAACTTAAATCCCCTGCCACTGTCTGTTCAGTGCTAATGTTGTAGATGCACATCACCCTCATGGCCCCTCATGGACATTATTACACTGCATAAGTCCACAGATATATATGCTCCTTCTATCTGCTCCAAATGACTCTAATAGGTGTGTCTTCCAGGGCTGAGGAGCTATCTGATCGCCCTTGACCTTCTCTCGTGTAACAATTTGACAATGTTCTCGAATGAATGAAGCGCTTTTTTTTTTCTTTCTCTGCTCTCTTCTTCCTCACTGTACTCAAGGATATGCAGCATCGTTCATCTAAACGCCCTCCTGGGAATCAAATTTATCATGCTGATTTGTCTATATCTGGGTCACAGTCACAGTTAATGAAATGGCTGATTCGGATGAGGCAAATGAGAACGGAACGTCATTAGTCGTTGAGGCTCATTCAAGTTCACATCACGGATTTTAATAGCTCATTCAAAAAAATCAAATGAAAATGACATGTCACAACAGACTGCAGGCTGAAGATTATGCCTGTTAATGTCAATAACCAGGCGGTGTTCACACACACACAGACACAGAAACACACACAAATGTGCAATCTGCAAGTAAACAAAAACTCTCCTCTGTTTTCCATATCCTCCCTAATGCTTCCACAGGTGAATGGGATTAACTTCCAGTTGCATATAGTATTAATGTTTATGAAATATAAGATGCAGGCAGGTGTTTCACAGTGAATTATGATCTGAATCTGCTGCAACTAATAATCCTAGTCCTAATCCTAGTTGTCGGGGCGGGGCAATTAATGAAAATTCTTGCCCATGCTGTTTATTTCCATTAATACTGTCACAATGCGTGTACTCATGAACCGGCTTCATGTTCAATCACGTGCCGCAGCTTTGTGCGCCTCTGGTGCTTCACAATTTTATAAAATGTCAGTAAGTTTCACAACACGATACAAACGCCACAACACGAATGTAATAGCTACAGCACTAATGCAAAAGCTACAGCAAGAATGGAAAAGCGACAACATGAATGCAAAAGCCACAACACGAATGCAAAAGCCACAACAAGAATGCAAAAGCCACAACAAGAATGCAAAAGCCACAACACGAATGCAAAAGCCACAACACGAATGCAAAAGCCACAACACGAATGCAAAAGCCACAACAAGAATGCAAAAGCCACAACAAGAATGCAAAAGCCACAACACGAATGCAAAAGCCACAACACGAATGCAAAAGCCACAACACGAATGCAAAAGCCACAACACGAATGCAAAAGCCACAACACGAATGCAAATACTACAGCACAAATGCAAAAGCCACAATGGAAGTCAACTTTTATTAGTAAAATAAACAACAATGGAGAAGAGCAACACCGGAGGTGACAGACTTTTTTTTTTTTTGTATGTATGTTTGTTTAAAAAAAAAAAAAAAGTCTGTCACCTCCGGTGTTGCTCTTCTCCATTGTTGTTCATTTTACTAATAAAAATTGACTTCTGTTGTGGCTTTTGCATTTGTGCTGTAGTATTTGCATTTGTGTTGTGGCTTTTGCATTTGTGTTGTGGCTTTTGCATTCGTGTTGTGGCTTTTGTATCGTGTTGTGAACCGTCACGGCCACCGTAGTTTTCTCTAAAAACACACAAAGATTGATAACATTTTCTCTCACATACATTTTCCTGACTCTGTGGTTGTTTCATACAGCATACTCACAGTGTGAAGATGTATTGAAGACATGCACTTGATTTTTCATTTTTAGACATAAAAAATTGGAAGTCGTGAAGAATGACATTACATATTGCCATTGAAAATGAGGAGAGATGTGTCTAAAATGCTGCAGTGTGTATAACCTTTGTTAGCATTACCAATCAATATCACCCAAGCTTATCTCGACGCTCAGTTTGAAGGTGGAATTGTATTTTAGTGAAGTATGACAGGCAGAGGAGACGGCCCACATACACACAAACACACTCACACTCGTACGTGCAACACAACAGCGTGACTGTTGAAAAAGAGCAGATCATTGAATCTCATTTTGCGAGCACTCGACCTGAAATTGCCTGACATTCACATGCAAACATGTTTGCTGACTTGTGGCTGATATGGTTATAATGTAAATGAATGGGACGCTGCCCAATATTGCTCAAATGCACTCACCCAATCATGCAGACTTATACAGTATATTACCCTGGGTGTGTGCAGCAAGTGTGACTGTGTGGTGCACTGTCTATCTGGTTTTGATGGTGGTGAGGATGATAACGTGAAAGCTAAGAAGGCCACCTTGCAAGACTGATCAACACGTTTGTGTGTTTTTATTCTTTCTTTTGAATCTCTTCCATTTTTTTCTCTCTCCGTGTCGCTTTTATCCATCAGAAGAGCCATTTCTTGTCAGTCCACTTGAAGGTATGACTTCTAATTAGATGGAAGTGTCTCTTCATATCTGCCCCCTTCTGCGTGTATGTGCTTGTGGCCATCTGCAACCTGTGTCTGTTTCCTTTTTTGAAAGACACACGTGCTTGCGTGCAGGTTCCATCTATCGCACGGACATAGATAAAATGCCTGTGTGGCTGAGCTAAATGGAAATCATCAATCACGAACAAGGTGAAATAAAAACACTTCAACACAGTGCCCGTTGGACAGGGTTGCAGATGCCACAGAGTTTCATGTGGTGAGATTTGATTGAGTAAAACTTTTATGACAGCTGAGTTTGGTGATGTCACTAAGGCTGTTTTCTTTTACCTCATTTAATAGTTGACTTTAGAGACTACGTTGACGGAGAGAGCTCAGTGCACTGCAACTCAAGTAACCACATGCAAATAGGCAAAACACAAGAAAATTAAGAAAACATATTCATCAATTTGACATCCTATGTTTGGCAAATGCACAGAACACAACCAAATAGACAAAGTACTGCAAATACTCTCAATATACTCACCATTGTGGTTTTTTATCAGATTATTTGAATGGACATAATATGCAAAGTGCTAAAGCTTGTTTAATAGCAGAAATCTTCAATAATGTGTGAATCATGCCATCATAATATTGAATTTAATAGGAAATACGGTCACAAACTATTGCAACAACAAGTGTGTCCTGGCCAGCCCTAGAAACAGATCTTTATCCTCATTGTGCAGCCCATCCATCCATCCATCCATCCATCCACTTTCTTCCACTTATTCGGGTCCGGGTCGTGGGGACAGCAGCCTAAACAGAGAAGCCCAAACCTCCCTCTCCCCAGCCACCTCCTCCAGCTCTTCAGAGGGTACACCAAGGCGTTCCCAAGCCAGCCGAGAAATATAATCCCTCCAGCGTGTCCTGGGTCTACCCCAGGGAGGCGTCCAGGGGCCATCCTAACTAAATGCCCGAACCACCTCAGCTGACTCCTCTCAATATGGAGGAGCTCTGAGCCCCTCCCGGATGACTGAGCTCCTTCACCCTATCTCTAAGGGCGAGCCCAGACACCCTCCGGAGGAAGCTTGTTTCAGCCGCTTGTATCCGCTATCCCGTTCTTTCTGTCATAACCCAGAGCTCATGACCATAGTTGAGGGTAGGAACGTAGATTGACCAATAAATCAAGAGCTTCGCCTTGTAGCTTAGCTCCCTTTTCAACACAACAGACCAGTGCAGTCATCACTCATCCCTAACCTGGAGTGGACAATACACCCTTTTCCGACTGAGAACCATAGCCTGAGACTTAGTGGTGCTGATTCTCATCCCAGCCGCTTCACACTCAGCAGCAATGAAGGTCACAACATGATAGAGCTAACAGGACCACATCGTCTGCAAAAAGCAGAGAGGCGATCCTGAGTCCACCAAACCGGACACCCTCCGTCCCCTGGCTGTACCTAGGAATTCTGTCCATAAAGATTATGAACAGAATCGGTGACAGTGTTGATGTTTTCTTAATTTTCTGGTGTTTGCATATGCATTCAGCATTGAGCTCTCTCTGCTCTTGTAAGAGATGGACGACATAAGGAAAGAGAGAGCGGGTGGCAGGCTGCCCAACAAAGGCCCCAATCCAAAATTAAGCATCCCAGAATACGAGGCCAGAGCCAAAGTTGATTACATTATAAGTAAGTTAATGACTGCCTGTAGCCAGGGTCAATGGTTATGCACTATACTGTCATTTTAGTTGAATCTCTGAATTCTGTGAGAAACCTTACTGCACAAAGACCCCGCGAAATAGTGCCTACATGGTACAATCATGGTGTCAGATGATAAAACAACCTAGTTGAACATAACCCTACGTCTACCTACCTCCTGTTCAATACAGTAGAAATGAAAATAATTCCATTCGTACTGCTCAGAGCCTTGGATAGTCATATTTCTTTTGGATTATCTGAATGTGAAGGTTGCTCCATTTAACAGGAAGCAGAGCTGTAGCAGTGAAGAGCTGTTTCAGAAGATGAGATGGGACGGAGGTTAAGGTCAGAGTGGGTATTGGAGAACAGTGGAAACACTAGAAGAGGAGAGGAGGCTGTGATAACAGCCAGTGATTATCTGTGTGGACGTTGCTTTATGTACACTGCCAGCCTGGTGAGTCAGTGTGTGTCATAAAATACAGATATGCATCCTCGTTCCGTCTCTAATCATGTGTACACAAAGAGAAGAGAGGATAGAACATTATGGGCCATTTTTGTAAGACATATTGAATTTACAAAATACATGTTCCTTAAATAAGACTGGAAACATTTTTACACAGAGTATTAATGGTAAAAAAGCTACCTTTACAACACATTTCTAGCCAATCCAGCAGCATGGCTACAAATAGTCTTTGGCAGGCCCTTGACTTTCCCCTTAGTGCCACCATGAGGATGACATTTGAAGGCTAGATTAAAATGGCTCAATCCAGCGACTGAATGGGTTACAATGACATTTGGTTCAGACATTTATGCTCCACTGAGGATAGACTGTGATATCTGTGGTGACCCCCTGACCTTTCCTCTAGTCTCATTATCAGGTCAAAATTCTTATTTGTCTAATACCGTTCCAGATACCTGCAAGAAGTAATGACATTACCATCAGCCTCAGCTGTACTTTGACTCGACTCCCCAAAGTTAATAGAATGGGCAAGAATTACAATTTCAAACCTGCTATAAGATGACCTGCTTCACATCAGCAGCAACTAGCATAGCTAACATGGTAAAAGTCCACACATTCTTTACTCAAGTAGAAGGACAGTTACTTGTGTAAAAGAAAAGACTCTGCTAAAAGTAGAAGTATTGATTCAACTTATTTACTCAAGTAAAAGTGAGAAAGTACAGGCTCTGAAATGTACTCGAAGTATAAAAGTTAAAGTAGCCCTTTGAAGGATAATTTTATACTTTAATATACATTGTCTTTATTTCTACCGGCTGTTTTTTTTTGCAAACCTAACTGAACCTCATGTCATATTAACATAATATAATTTAAGGGATTAAGAACTTTATTTATACTTCTATCACTGCCATCCACAGGCAAATAATTCATTCAATGTGAATGATCAATGTGTAGAAAACAGGCAGAGAAAAAACAAAATGGGCAGAAAACAAACTGACGTCACACTTTTTCTCCGTAATTTAATTTCTTTTCTGTTTAGCCTTCTCTATGTGTTATTGTCTACATATAGGTTGAAATCAGTCTTGATGTAGGAAAAGCATGCAATGATCGAAAAAAACAATGATCTACTAAAGTAATGAATCTGCTTTGAGAATGTAAGGAGTGGGAGGTACAGATATTTGTGTTAAAATGTTAGGAGTAAAAGTAAAACGTTAATACTCAAGGAAATACAGATACCTTGAAACTCTACTGAAGTACAGCAAAAGCATCTCTACTTTATTACTTTCTTTCGCATCGCTGCTGTGCTTGATTACTGATTTGTACGTCATAACCACAGCAACCCATGCAGATACTTTGGTGGTGACTGAACACACAATTCAGATCACTTGCAATTAACACTGAGGACGATCTGTCAGAAAGATCTGATTTGAGGAGCGAATCAGATCTGCCCTCAGTCTGAACAAAAGTCTCAATCAGAAAGATATCCCACCTTTAATTATTTCATAGTTTTCAAAAGCGCGTACTTGCAATTTTGTTTTTATCGGGTCATGATGTAAAAGACGGAGTGTTTCTCCTCTCCTGGTTCAGGAGTGTTTGTCCGTCTGGATGGTTGCCTGTTTGTTCCTGCCTGTACTTTCTGTCTGGATCAAACAGTACAGACCTGGCAGTTCTGTGCAGTGATATAACACAACAGCTCTTTGTTGTGTCCGTTTGTGATGTAACCGCTCTGGTGCTGTTAAATGTTCTGTGTCTAAGTGTATGCCGGTGTGAGAGAGCCAGTGAATGAATCTGTGGGTGTCTGTGCTCATACAAGTGCGTGTCATTCTCTGCTTTTGTATGTGTGTGTGTGTGCGCTTGGCGTGTCGGTGCTGGCAGAATTAGACATGTCTCCGGCGTACAGCTCGTACACAGCACCGCTGACATTATTATCCCTGGCGGCATTGTTTGTTAGTTATCCTCCTGTGTTCTCTGTGTGATGTCGGTCTGTCGTAACCAGGGCAGAGCAGTGAATGAAATGATAAAGCAAAGCATCGACCTGAATGGCGTGGCTCCGAGCTTTCTGCCTGATTACACTGTGAGGCAGCAGCCAGTCAGTGGGTAGACACGAATGAGGTGTTTACTTTGAGCTGATAACGGGGGTTTAAGCTGTAATTCAGGACCTGGTCATATCTTCAAAGCAGCGAGATGCACAGACGGGGGTGTTACACCTCATGTAGCGCAAATGAAATTGCTTTTTTCATCAGTCGTTTAATATCAGCCCTACAACACTCTGAAACCAAAGCCTGTTTATGAAGGTGTGATACTTAAACTCTACCGATAATCTGAGCCACTTTGTACGGAGCCCAGGAGGGGTCACAAAGAGGATAAAGTGGCTCTCGTGATCTCATTTATGAAATCACACTCTTGAATTGGCAGTTTGTGTACTTGATTTAATCATAATAAATATTATACATAATACAGAATAGTGTAAAAACATAGGTTTTGAGTGATTTTGGTTGGCAGCATGTTAAATTTACTCTTTGTTGAGTCTATGTTTACAATGAGCTGAATAATCATTTTCTTATTAAATATCTATTACCATTACATAGCAGGAAAGACCTAAGTGTCCAAGTTAAGAATGGACATTTTCACCTATGTAGCTTAGCAGCGCTAACTTGGTTATATGTAGAGGAGAGCAGAAAATTGTTGGTCTGTGCTCTGTTGTTAACCTATACGGCTACAGCATGTTTTTTAGTAGGCACTTTGGTGTGGCAAGACCAAATGAAACATTCAAATATGCCCTGCACTTGAGTGGGAGAACAATACAAATAGAAACATCACAATTTTGTTTGCACATAATACTGAGGAACATTAATTAGAAATGTAACATTTTGACTTTGAGAGCGATGAAACATTTGAGAACCAAAGCCTGTTTGTAAAGGTGTAAAGGTCTGTGTTCTGGCAATATATCTGGCAATATGATATCACAATACAGAGATCACAATTCTATATATTGCCATATGCTGTAATAGAGTTAAGTGTTGCAAGGCAATATATTATTTCATAGGCCTGTCAATTTTGCATTTGCAATAAGTGCTTACTTCTACCTGTTTCATTTGACATTACTTTGGAGTGAAAGAAGCAAATGAGGGAATCCAGGGGCGCTGACCCCAGCTGAAATCTGATTGGCCCTGAAGTGCCCGGTCCTGTCATTTGTATTTTTTTTTTTTTTTTTTTTGTGGCCCTTCAAATCCACCCAGTGTCTTGCCTCACCATATTTCCTTTCAGCGTCATGTCTCGATTTCATAGCTTCCTATTGGATGTCCATGTTATCAGTCTGACACTGCCCACTGTTATTGGCTGGGGGCCAAATTTCCCTCTATACATAATTTAACTCCAGAATGTCATATATGTGTAGTTTATCAATTCACAGCACTACCTTGAATAGCTTAAAACAGTAGTTAGTAGTTAGTAGTTTTCTCCTCTAAATTGTTGTATATGCTTTAATACTATACATAACCTGTTTTAAAGTGTTTTATGTATTACATATTTGGAAAAAGAAATGCATACATTTGCCTTGCACCCCAGTTTAAAAATAAGAAAATTAAGAATAATCATTCCCCAAGCTGTTTAAATTATGTGTGTCTTTTCTCAAAGCTATAGAGCCAATGGCAGACAAGGATTGACCGGTGAAATGTATATTCATCTTACTGAATGAGGAGATCTGCTTGGGTAACCCAGGTCCCATATTCAAAATTAAATGATATATTGAATATATTAAAAATCTTAATATATTAAAATCTTTTGTATCTGCCCATTCTCGGGTGAACTGTCGCGATGCAATCACAACCAATCAGAGCAGCCGCAGGGCTTCATACCTGCAGTAGCAGCCACACATTAGTGAAGATGAAAAGCTTGGCGTGCCTGGCATGGATGCGAGGAAGCAGAGCTACTGCCAAATGGTACTTTTCAAACACTACATGCTACACTTGGATGTTGGACATACTATCCATGGCCTCCCTGTGGAAAATGTGGCCCCTTTTATGGCCTCTGATTTAGAAAAATCCTAGATCCACCACTCTGGTGAAGATATCTTAAAACATTTTATTCTGGTCAAGCGTGGTCCAAATCCAATCCTCTATATCCAAAGCCACATTATTTAGTAAATACTGGTTTTATAAGGGGAACTGGTTCCATCCTTTTCAGCTCAATTTCAACTTGTCCGCTTCAGCCGGACTCATTTGGATAGCACAACATCAACACTTCAGTTTTATAATGTGATCCAACCTGAAACACTTAAATGTACCCATCATTCATTTTGTGGAAGTTAAAGCTCCCCAACAACTGAAAAATTATAAATAAATATATCAGCACAACGAGAATAAAAACTTAATTATTAATTTCCAGCTGCTTAAATCACTTCCTGTCTCTTGTATCGCTCTGTCATGCCATCTCCTCTTTTTCTCTCCTCCATGTCTTCTATAACTGAGTGAAACTAGGCAGAAACCAATTACAGAGTCATTTGTTGTTTGTGTATTTTGATGGTGTGTATGTGCAAAAGTCATTTTTTTTCAGGTTTGTGTGAATATGTGCGTCCATCTGTCTGTGAGCATAACGGTGGAGGTTGATCTGTGCGTTTTGTGTGAGTGCGAAGTTTGATTTTATTAATTAATGTGCTCTTTCAAGGGGGTGGTTCATTGCTCACATTTATTGTGTTTAGTGTTTCATGATTTATTAATGATCATGCTGAAGGTCAGAAAAGAGAGAGAAAAGGGAAAATCTAGGATTGTTTGGCCTTTAAGTGTCTATTCATTAAATTCGGAAACGGTCTCAAAAGTGTCCGTTTGATCATAAATATTCTTGTTTTCATTCATCTGAGTAAATAATTTCCAGGTTTTCCTATAATTTTTCAAATTTTTATCATATCACCCACAGGCTCTTTGCGAGCATCCATGCTGAATACTGCTACAGCAGCTCTCACTGCTTCTTTCAGTGTTTCTCATCTGCATGTGTTACAAATCTATACTGACCTGTTTTTTTTCTGCCCCTGCTGAGCTAAAGGAGTCCACTGTCTCTTCTCGTTTAATGTCCAATCTCTGCACAGTACATAGTCTGAACTGTCTGTCTGTGGCTTTCTCTGCCTCTCCTAACAATCTCTCACAGCAGCTGGTATCCTGCCTCATCCTTATATGACCTGACATGTCACTGCATATCTATATTACTATTAGATTGTGTTTATTATATGGGTGTGTGTGTGTGTGTGTGTGTGTCTGTTCCATTTACTGGAGACTCCCTGTTGCCACATAGGACAAATTGATCAGTGGGTTTGCCAGCTGTCCTGGCAGCTCTCTCCTTCTGTCTCTCTAATTCTCTAACCTCCCCCCTCTCCCTTTCTCTCCCCACCTCTCTCATTTCCACTTTATCTTGAATACCTTGGCAGTTAGATGGGATAAAAAAAAAAGAGCATCCGTTCCAATGATTGGAGCGGCGTTTCTTACAAGCATCCTTTTTTCCCACCCACTGTTGGATGCATTTTAGAGATTCCACATTCTCCCTTTGGCAGATGGCTGCTGGCCCGTGTTGACTGATGTGACCTTTACTGGCGTTGGCTGTTGAAGGATGCCTTGCTGTGGAGAATGATGGGCAGCAAGCAAAGCCAGCTCCTTTTGTTATCAGAGCTGCACATATTGTCTTCATGCACCCCATCATTACAGACACATTTCCAAGGTGGGCTGGAGAAATGTGTATCCGCGGTGCATTGGAAGAGATGGGTCGAAAATGCAAAATCCCATCTCTGTTCTCACAGATCTATGCATAATTTTGCCTTGATATGGGTGCTATTGAGGCTTGATGTCCTTGGTGTGGTGAGTGAACGATAGTGGCAGCATGGTCAGGAACAAAGAGTCGGAGCCGCTTGAGAGCGAGTGTGTGTTTCTGTCCCTTTGCTTGGCTGTGCTGTGAGCTGAGAGCGAGAGGTTTTTCTCTGTGTAATGATAGATATTAGAAAGTCGATTACAAGGTTCTTACAGCAGCTCACAGACATCCACACATGTAGCCTGGTGCAAAACATGCCTGCATGCACACTCTCTCTCTAGTCTGAGGCGCAGAGGCTGACAAGGTCGCCTAATTGATGTGCGATGGCAGGCCTTTTATTTCTTATGTGTTTGTGTGTGTTGAGTAAAAGAGGTGGCGCCATCACGACTGTGCTTGTGTGTTAATGAAATTCTTAAACCAAAAGCATTTTGGGGGCAGCTGATTTTGAGTGACTTTGCACCTGCTTTGTGCAGCTCAACTTCCCTGTGTCACACACCGACCTGTCTTCTCTGCGCTGCATAATGAGGTGTAGTAGGTGCCAGAGGTGGGGGGGGATACTCTAGCATCTTTCTCCACTAAACCCCACTAGCTTAACCCTCCTAATGTTAACTACTTTGGTGTTCCTAGTCAAACATTAATGTTCTAGCTGATCGTAAATACATAATAATATATTATCACGTAAAGTTGTGTTTCATCTTTTTTTCATCTGTGCCCGACCGGGCCTTATGGGTGAAGGCCCGACCACCAGGCGCTCGCTGACGAGCCCCTCCTCCAGGGTGGGACTGTTCTTATTCTTCATAAGGGTAAAATGAACTGCCCTTAGTCTGGCTTGTGACCTACGGTAGGACCAATTTGCCTTGGGAGATCCTACCAGGGGGAAATTGCCCACGACAACACAGCACCTAGGATCATTTAGGCATTCAAACCCCTCCACCACGATAAGGTGGTGATACATGGAGGGACACAAATTCAAAATCTGTGTTCATGATTAAATTATTAAAAGTTTCTCATCTAACTAAAATACGTGCTTCTTGATTAACATGATAAGGTAGCAGATGTACATTAGCTAATAATTTAACTATTGGCAAACTTGCTAATGTTAGTCAGTTGGGACAACCTTGAAGAAATCTTGCTGATTGGTTTAATTACTTGCATTGAAGTTTTATCATTCGGTTGTTGGAGAGTGTCCAATAATAGAATTGCTCCTAAGGTGTCCTCACACAAGGCCGATGGTGGGTTTCGTGCTTTGAAAGTCTGCAACTGTGTCAATTACTTTCTTATATCCGTCCACTTAACCAGCAAATCAGGTTATCTATCCCTCCATCTATCAGCCCATCTATTTATTTAGCCTCTCCTTCTAGACACTCACGCCTTGGGAGTTAATGAAAAGTAAGCCTGATGGCAGTTAGGTTTCTAATTGGAAGAGGGAGAGTTGAGGAAAACCGGCATGAGCGGCAGATGAAAGACAGACAAGGAGGGGGGAAAAGACAAAGCAGATGAGGAGGAAGAAAAGGCAAGATGAGTGTGAAAAGGGATATGAAAGTCGGATGTATTAGGAGAAGAGAAACAGAGTGGAAGAGAGAAGTGAAAAGAGAGAGAGAGCATACCGGCACTGTTAAAGCAGACCCACTGTTTAGCATATAAGAAGAGAGGAGAGCGGAGCATCGAGCGGTAACTGGCTCCCTGATTTCACACCCATTATCACCTGCTACAAAGGCACGGCGAGTGGAAAATGAAACTGCATAGAAGGAGAGTGTAAATCAACCTGTTTTATCCTCCGTGTGTTCATGCATGTTGTCACACATGCATTAATAAACTTCTGTTACATGGGGTGTATTCTAGTGTGCACACAGCATAAGGTCACGGGGTGCTTATCGCCCTCGTCGACGTCCTCATCTTTCACAGACTCTCTTGTGTAGTTTGGTGTCGCTGACTGTAGAGGGAGGTATCGAGTAAAAAGGGAAATGTGGAAAAGGAAATTAAGCTTTTTGCGGTTTGGCATATCTTTCGTTTCCGTCGCTTTTATTCACCCAACTTGTTCCACCCAGGGGGAGACTTAGATGCCTTTAGCCAAAGCCAGACGTGACATGATAAATATATTTGTTGGATGGATCAAGACGAAGTCTCTTTTTCCCCATATCTTTGATCTCGTCTGTACTCGGTGGAATCAGACTCCAAGGAAAAGGAAAGGAAAGTTTTTTTTCCTTTCATTTTTAATTTTCTCTCTCACGAATTATGACGGACATTTTTTTTTTTTGATGGCCCATAAAATGCGGCTCTGCTTAGTGGCATACTAAAGATTCTGTGCAAAGATGAGAAATGATATCCCACGATGTTAGACCAGTCTGGTGTTCAATGAGATTTCCCTCAATCACATAAAGGAAAGGCAGGAATTGTCGGATCACATTTCATGGGCATCTCTCAATGAATCGTTTCTCTGTTTGTTCCTTTTCCAGCATGTCCGACCGGCTCCTATAAGATGTCTTCCCGGCAGCAGGAGTGTTTTCCTTGCCCAGCCAACAGTGTTGCAGAGGATGAAGGATCTGTGCTGTGTGTGTGTGAAGAGGACCACTTCAGAACGCCCCTGGACACGCCTTCAGCACCGTGCACAAGTAATAAAATTATATGTGTATATATTTGTGTGTGTACTCTTAAACGGCACCTTTTTTATTATTGTGGTGACTCATCATATCATCCATTGTATTTTCAAACTGACTTTTTTTGCCTAACATGAGCAATGTCGTGTTTGTAAGCCCATCATCATCACACCCAACCTGCCTTTCATATATCTACTCTTGCCATTTGCCCTCTTATCCCTAAGGACTACTTTGCCTCTGGTTGTATCCATCCTTCATCCTGCATCCTTTCATCCACCTCCCTTTTCTCCTCTCATCTCCTCTTCATCTGACCCACCTCTTCCCAGGTTTCGTCTCCACGTCCATCTTCTTTCTCCCGTCTCCAGCTCCTCCTCTTCACCCCATTTCCATGTCTCATCTCCCCCAACCTTCACCTCTCCTTCACCTCATACCTTCACCTCTATTATCGTATTCCTGTCATGTAGAAGAATTCTCCCCGAGACACGTCTGGTGCTTCTTTTCATCATTCAAAATTGTTGACCAGGAACAAATCCGTCCAAAAACTAGACACGGGAGTTTTTTTTACAGCTACAAGCTGAAATGCTGTGTATGCTCAAATATAACTTTTGTCTTTCTACTTTCCTCCCCTTTTTAGAATCAGTAAACATTAAATATTTGATGTCTTGCTTGAGAGAAAGTTAAAAAGTAGGGATTTATTCTGACAGTGTGTGATGATTTTAAGGAAATCAGAAAAATCCAGTCCTCATTCAGCCAATTAAGTCAAGGCAATCTTCTCCAGAGAAAATGTCCTCATGACATTTGTCAGGTGGATTATCCCCCCCATCCTGAACTGTACTTACATCCCCCTATTTTTCATCTACCGCAGCCATTTGATCCCTTTTTACTACCTATCCATCCCTCATCCGTGCTCCTAACGTTAGGTCTCCATTATGCATTCGTCCAAAAACCCCATCACCCGTCCTCTCCGTCATTTTGCTTAACCTTGTGCATTTTCTCCTTATTCCTCCACCTTCTTCTCTGCCATTACAGATCCATTAACCGCCATACATCCATTACCCCCCATTCACCGCGGCATCTTTTTCTACCCCCTCCACTTTGTCTTTTTGACCCCTGAACACATATTTCCCTCCATTCCACCTGTCTGTCTTCTTAACGTGGCCACTCATCTGTCTTCTTTCCACCATCTGCCTCCTCACATTTTGCTTCCTCTTCATCCTCTCACCCATGCGTGTTATCACCCCATTCTTCTTTCCTCTGTCAAACTGAAATCTCATCCCTCTATCCTCAAGCGACATACTCTATAATCTCATCCCCAATGTCCACGCATTATCCGTTCATCCCTCACACCGTCCCACATACCGAATACTATAGCTCACCAATAAAGATGGCACTGCAAGGCCAATAAGACAAACACCATACAGGGTAGTCCTATTGATTTCTGCATGGAGAGCAGCCTATTGACATAGCTTAGTAATTAGATGTAGGAATAATGGGCTCGATATCCTGGGAGTACTCAGGGCAGTAAAGCCTTAGGGTCAGGAGGTCTGTGCCTGCGCACAGACACATTCATTTGTGTGTATATATGTGTACGTCTGTGGTGAAGCTAACTTTTATGCTAACTGCGATGGAAGGGTGTGATTACATTATCGATCACTGTGCTCTCTGATCCCTGTGTGATAACATTTATAGCAGCCTTATGACCACATTAATTATACTATTGATTCAGTAATTATGATCATCCCCAGATTCGGCTAATCCTCCACATGCATGGAGAAAGAGAGAAGCTGATGAATCAAGAGCTATAAGAATAAAAGAAAAATGAAGATTTGGTGAGATGAACGAGGGCTGAAATGTGCACTTTATTATCTCACTAATTAAAGATTAATTCCAGTGTAATTTTATTCTTTTTCCTTTGCCATTAACGCCTGTGAAGTACCTTGGCCCAAATGTGTTTACCACAATTAGAAGTAATTTCTTAAGAGGCCTTTTGAAACAGCTGAAAGAATAAATGGCGGTATTGTTTCAAATGACACTCAATTTTAATGCTCCCTGACATGAATAACTACCATTATTAATGTTGATTATATCCAAATTTTCAATTACAGCACACTGTTCAATATGAAGTGTTGGCAGTGAAGAGTAAAAGTAAAACTTTGCAATAAGTGAAAGGGGATGTTTCTTTTCATTGGTTTTTGCCAGAGTGGAACTTTACTGCTGACAGGACTGCAATAAGTGGAGCATAATAATAGTAGTAAAAAGCATCTTAAAGTAATGCATAATGTTTGCGAATGTATGTCTCTGCAAATGGATTTTTGAACACAGTGAGAGCCCATGGCTTCCAGCAGGAAGGAGATAGTTGCAGGATAGCATTTTTAACACCCAAAATGCTTCCATGCAGGCTTTTCATATAGACCTCAATGGCAAATGTGTAAAAATGGATAAAGAAGAAGTTTGAATTTGCTCCAGACCATCTTAAATGTAGTTAAAATCAACAGTATATTCACAGCAAAAATAAACTCCTGGACATGATACTTAATGCCACATGAATACACAGCTAACATTTGGTACCTTTCTAAATGATAGATACAAATCCTTTAATTTATTTTTGAGTCAACTACACATTGCTATCACCGGTGATTTAGCCATGTGCAAGGCTTGTTGTGAGTTGCACCCTTCTCTCCTTGCTAAACATGGAGTTCTGCAGGGGTGTTAGGTTGTTTATTAGTCAGCCAAACCAGCACTAATGCTGTCAACACATCCTGGACCATACCTCAGTTCTCAACAACAAGATAACATGCTTCATCAACTCCAAATTATGTAGTAAAGGCTTAAGCAGTGTAGTGGAAAAACACACATAAATTTAAGGCGGGAAGAGTATTGGCCAAGAGTGACTTGACAGGAGAGCTTTCTCTTAAAAATTTCACATCTGTATACTAACGGGACATGTGAATGCTCATGTACACTTATGAAATTTGACATGCAGATTCTTAAACAGTGTATAAATTACATATAATTACACTTAAATGGAATTGTCCAAAACCAATCTATGAAAAAAAGACTAGTAAAAACATGTTAGGCAGGATGTGATTGATTCTGGTCAGTCTCTGTAGCTGCAGGATGGGAGCAGGACTAATAATGTGGTTAGCAAGCAAATGTTAGCCAGCTAATGGCTTATCCACAGAATGCACTTTTAGATAGGTGTCCATGTTAACAGTGAGGCAGGCATCTTAATACAGAAAATTGGAAAATCTTCACTTTTGTTTTAGCTTTTAGCTTCATATGTTAATGCAGACTCTTTGTGGGCTTTAGTGGTAATGTTTTTAAAAATAACACATCATTTACTATGTTGGAGCAGCAGTGGAGAGGTTGTCAAAGATCCATGTGGATGGAGGGGGACGAGAAGAAGGAAACAGATTGGAAACAATCTCCTTTGTTAGGAGCAAGAAACTTGGGGAGGCCATATTTTTTATAAACAATTCTCTGCTTCAAAGATGACAAGAAAAAAAGGGAAAAGTTCAAGGCAAAAAGAAGGGAGTGCAAGGCCAAGGAAACACAAAAGTAAAGAAAGATAAGAATAAAAGGCCCATCTGCGTCCACATCAAATGTGTGTGTATGTGTTTGTGTGTATGTGTGCTCACACTCCCTTGGGTTATGTAACTGTGCTCCACATGTGTTTGAGAACAGGACCGTGTGTGACGTGTCCGACAAGCATGCACAGAGCAGCACACCTTCACTTATTCATTGCACTGCATATGCACACATGCACGGACACATCTAAAATTCATGGCCTTTAATGGACCAAAGCTCTACCTCCATGTGCAAAGACCTGCAGGAAAAAGCACAAGTCAGTCAGGACGCCGATTTAGTGAGGAGGTCTGACATGTCATGGCAATTTAAATACTGGACGTTATTTTTAGCCTTTTTTTTTAAAAACGTGGTTGATTTTGTGTTAAATTGATGTCCTCCCACCATACAAAGCTTTATTATAGGCAGCTCAGACTCTTGAGATGCATCTGGCATTTCAAAACTCTCATTTCATATCAATGTCATGGAGAGCTAAAAGCCTTCTCCATGGCAACTCACCTTTATTTACACATGGTAAGTGGAAGATTTGGTCCACCCACCCCTGCTGACATTAGCACATAATGAATAAACTCATTATCCAAGCTTGTGCATGCACAGACAGAACATAATGTCACTGATAAGCCAATAAGGCCATGAGTTTGAGAGTTATTTTTTTCATCAAAACAAACACCTACTGCTTTAAGGCCTAAGTCTTATTCCCAAGTGTTTTAATGTCTGTTCACATCATCAGTCATCCCTCCTTCAATTCAATCAAATATTTTTTTTTTGTCACCCCATAGTAATGCCCCATATACTGGTGTATTGCAGCAACACCTCCACATTTCCAATTACCTTTATACCTATTATGGTCAAATGTTCAAATCACCAAAACCAATTTCTTGACACCAAATACTGAATAAAACAGGATTATCGCATCATGATGTGCAAACCGAGCTCATGTAATCTCACCATAATACCCAATACACTGACGCCATCAGTCATTTCAAGCTTCACGAATGTGATTGTTGAGCTGTCACTTGAAGCCGGGTGGGTGACTTGTTACAGTTTAAAAATGTTATTGCATTTATTGATCCAGGGAGGTTTTAAACAAGCCATTTTTTCCATAAATGCCTGGCGTATGACCACAAGTGGACACTAGGAAGTGGTGTTTGAGGCATTTTTGGGTAGGTAATGAATTAAATTTTCCTTGCTCTAGTGTTGGGGCGGCTGTGGCTTAGGTGGTTAGAGCGGTCATCCACTTATCAGAAGGTTGGTGGCACAATCCCCTGTTCCCCCAGTCTACATGTCTAAGTATCCTTGAGCAACATACTGAACCCCAATTTGCTCCCCGGGCGCCTAAGAGCTGCCCACTGCTCCTCAGGATGGGTCAAATGAAGACAACGAATTACGCGACATTGTACTGTGTATACTGTATAATTGTATGTGACAAAAATACAGCTTCTTCTTCTTCTCCTAGTGTATAGAATAGGCATGAGTATATATTTTTATGTACTGACTTCATTAGACAAAGTGTAAAATCCTTTCATAGTGATCCTATCGATGTCATTGATGTGACTAATAAATTATTCAATGCTGCACCAGTAAACCCTAATGCAATTTCATTTCTCTCTTCAGGGCCTCCCTCCCCGCCTCGAGACTTAATCTACACCCTTAAGCAGTCCACGCTGATCTTGGAGTGGGCTGCACCATCTGACACAGGTGGCAGGGCCGATCTGACCTACAGCATGGCGTGCCGCAGGTGCATCGGGAGGCAGTGTGAGCCTTGCGGGGCGAGCGTTGGGTTTGTTCCTCAGCAGGTGGGCCTGACAGAGCGGACGGTGACGGTGGTCAATCTTCTCCCCAACACCAACTACACTTTTACCGTAGAAGCACTGAACGGCGTGTCTGAGCTGCTGCCCAACAAGAGGTTCTACACTCAGGTCAACGTGTCAACAAGCCTGCCTGGTGAGTTCCAGTTTGATTTTGAAACATGACACAATGTGTGGCATTGTGCTGCGTTGTGTTGTGTTGACCAACAACAACACCACCACACAAATTCACATACTCGATAGCATTTCAATTATTAAACCATCAAACAACAGCTGAGCGAGAATGAGGTCACACTGCATTTCCAAAGAAGAAAGATGCAGCAAATGTGCTCAGATGAGTCTGAAATGCGTTGTGCATTTAGAACACATTATGTGTCAGCTAACAATGAATCTTTAATCAGCCCACACAGCATTTGTTTCTCAATTTCAGTACCTTGCAGTTGGCCACATTTGAAGGATGGTCCGGGAGGATTTGGATGATGTGGCCGAATTTGCAGCAGCTCTTCCAAAAGTTATTATTTGTGCTGATTTATAAAAATGACTGTGGGGAAAAGAGTATTATCACAACATGATGTAATCTTTTGTTATCAGTTTAGTACATCGCAGATAGCTTCAAACAACACAGGCCTCGCTATGTGAAAAAGAACCTACAGTTTGTCAGTCTCTGAAGTTTGTTTTTTTAATCTTAAAGCAAATTGATTTCTTCTAACTTTATAATACATACTTGAGCAAACTGTCGACTCAGCAAGGGTATGCCAACACATACACATAACATATAAGCATACACAAGTGCACAGTCGCATGTGCTGTCTGTGTCTCTTTTCACGAAGATTCATGCACATCCTCAGACACACGTCATGCACATTCTCAACATTCATATGGAAGCATCCAATACTATATACAAACATAGGTTCACATCCAAATCGTGCATCCTGTTGTGTTTTCACTTGTCTGTATGCTCAGAGTAGTGCAAACCCCTTCCCGACACTGTCAGGGGTTCATATCACGGCAGATAGAGCAAAAAGTGTCACTGGTGGAGGTGATCTCATTTCATCAGCAGTATAGTCTTCAGCAGGCCATTAGCCACAGGTGTGAAAAAGCCCATTGCTGGGTAGCTTTGTCTACCAGCTCTGCAGTGAAACTATTTGGAGTAGCTTAAGTGTGAAAAGACCAAACACACACGCTAAAAAGAAATGTGCAAGATCACGTTCTGACTTGAATACAAACATAAATGCATACGTACATTTAGCTGTCATACTAACTATGCATATTAAAGAAAATGTGTCCACATTTGTTTGTAAATCCCTTACTTAAAATAGTGAAAGATGTAGCTTTGTGGAGCATCATGAAGTAAACGTGGTGTGTAGGCAGAATGACTGAAAGGTGGAGAAACGATGATTAAGTACGAATGAAAAAAGTGGGTTTTTGCCACTGATTGTAAATTAGCTTCGAGAAATGCTCTGAATAATGAATAAAGAACCGTTGACTACAGCCATATGTTGGTGCCGTGTCTGCTGAAGCTAAAAGGTTCACTTATGATAGCAAAAAGACACTTTGGTGTGATGAGGGAAACAAAAAACATGCATTGAATCTTTTAATCCATGTGATAAAAGTTGTGGTTTCAGACTGAGATTTGTCCTCTGTGTGTAAAAAAGGCAGGCTTTAAGTAGATTTATGTTTTAAGAGCCTAACCCAGATTCTC
Source organism: Chaunax sp. Z400 (assembly GCA_037577475.1). Lineage (NCBI taxonomy): Eukaryota > Metazoa > Chordata > Actinopteri > Lophiiformes > Chaunacidae > Chaunax > Chaunax sp. Z400. Next base: position 8,732,755 of record CM075200.1, read on the forward strand.
TTATTGACCAACTGCATGTTATGTAAGTGTAACAGCTGGACAGAGGCTAAAGGATAGCTTCATCTGTGTGACGTTTCCACCAGAGCTCTTTATTTTGAGGCTTCATATCATTTTGTATAAATTTGCAGCACGCTTTTGGGGTCAGAAATCTATATTTAAGAGTCAGGAATACAGACTACCACCACATAAACCTTTTTAGCCAGCATTTGCTGTAACATATAGTTGCATTTCTGCCACATGACAAATTGAATTCAGTGTCAATTTGACGCTTGTTTGGTGCACCAAATCCAACCTTACTATAGGCTTTCCTTACCAGTCACTGGTTTACTTCAAATGTCTGCACTTTTGTACAGATTCTATACTGTCAGCTCGTCTTTCTAGCTATAAGCTTCTGCTTTCTACTTTTTTATGGGTGGATCAGTGAGAAGCAGGAGATTTAAACAGGGTGTGTGCTGGAATATCGTAAATAATGAGCAAAAAGGAGGTTTGAAAAAAAAACCTAAATGTATAGGCTGCTTAGAGTGCTGAAGGTGCATGGAGTTATGGGACTCTCTATGCAGTTTTAAGCTTATCCATGGGGACATTTTATCATTGTTGGTGTAGTTTCATTTTTAATATTTAATTATCTTTTTTTTTTAATTGTGAAATTGTGATACCATATCAAATTACAAACATAGAGGAGTGTGATATGTGAAGTAGCGACAGATAACGTAGTATTAATTAATAATAAACAGTGCTAAATGAGCACTGCATATAAACTAATATATAAATGGATTATTTAAGATAAATCCCAATATAGTGATAATATAAAAATAGGATAGCAAGTTCAGGACATGTTCTCATTTGATGTGTAATAATATCTAATAATATATGACGATAATAGAAAGTATAATACATAATTGAATTATATGTTGTTATATTCTATATATATGAATATATGTACCCATACAACATACTGCATAGATAATTATGATATTATGAATATATTATAAATGTATAAGATGTTATAATATTAAGATAATTATGCAATTATCACAGTTGCATTCCATGTTATAAACGAATTAATCAGATAAATTAGAGACATTTATAATTGGAATTTTTCATTTGAATCAATGCTTAATTATCTTAATTTACAGTGCTAATATTTTATACCCAAAGGTCTCAGTAAAGTCTGAGCAACAAGCATTTCTCCGTTGTTTTGTAAGATTAGGTTTTTATCTTATCTACTAACACTAGACCCCTCCAGGTGATGTCAGCTGAAATCTGTAGCTGCACAGCTTTGTAAACACATGACTAACAAGCCACATCTGTCTTCAGGGGCTTTAGCTTGCCAAAATCTCAAAGCCATAAAGGTTAGGGACTATATGTCAGAGATGGACAAACCTGTGGTGATTATTTTTCCCATGTCTTGCTTCTTTCAACCTTTCTCCCTTTTCACGTATCTCCTCTTCGCCGTCTTTGTCCTGTCAGCAGTTGTCATGGCTTTGGTTTGTGGTTATTATGGAGTATTAGGGTGCGAGTTGTCCCGCTAGCCCTGTCATCTAGAGGGATTGGACGAGGGGTTAGGAGAGTGTGTTTGCAGGGGTTTCAGAAGACTTTCTGTGTCAGGAAGGCTTTAGACTGGCATATGGTGCCGGGTGTTTAAGCCTATACCTGCCTCTGTGTGTGTGAGGAAGAGATTTTGAAAACTTTATTTGATTTGCGCTTTAGGATTTCTACCAGTGTGTCTTACCTCTCCTCACTTCGCCGGTCACCCGTCTGCTTTGTTGTAAGACCTGTGGTTTCTACAAATGACCAGCAGAGTGTGGTTCAGATCAACAACCAACTACAGATCACTTAAACCCTCTTTTCTGTGGACTACTGTCCGTTCGGGTCAAGCAGTGTAGGACACACGGGTTTGTGTTGGAGGGCTGAAGTGGGATTATTAGGAACCTGCTCAGTTGCAGAAAGCATATGATATTTTTTTTCTGTAACACTGGTTGAGTTAGCCATTGTCAACATAAGACAAAATTAAAACTTGTTTGGTTTTGATGTTTAACTCGACAAAAATGTAAGTGAGTTGTTTCCCAGTAAACTATTTCCCTGAAAATATGTTTGATTATGTTTTAGATTAAATTCCCTGCTCTCTCTCATGCATTTTTTATCATCAGCAAAATGTAAATGCATCGGCATCCTGAATCAATATCTGATCCATAAACATGAATGCTGCTGTTATATTGTTATATATCAGAGAAACATGGACGGACCTCTAATATTTTCACATTTGCCTCCTCAAACTAAATGCATAAAGAAACTTTCAACAGATTTTCGGTTCGAAATGTTGCGTTTGGGTGTGACCACGGTCTCTTTGCACTGTGAAACGATGCGTCTCATCTGCAGGAGCAGCATTAACGGTGCCGCCTGGTGACGTTCAGAATCTGAAAAAGATGTCTCTTCACAGACCTCAACCACATGTCTGCACATGTGTGTGCACCTCCACACCAAGATTTACACCCTCAAAACTCACTGACCTTTATCAAAGCTGCAGCAGGGATTTGGAACAAAGCGCACACGCACTTTCTCTCTTGCCACCTCATCATGTCTTTATTACTTTTTGCTTTTTTTTCTACCTCCTCCCCTTCTCTGGATCCTGACCTCCTCTTTTCATTCCACCCTCTATTTCCTTCCTCATTTCCCCCCCATCTTATCTTTCCTGCTCTCCCCATAAAACTCACTATTCTTAGATGGTAATTTCTCTCCCTCCGCCTCCTGCCTCTCCCTCCAACACCCCTTTTTCAGCTATCTTTTCTTCCTGTGGCCACCTGCCTTGACGTAATCACCGCTGCCCTCATTCCATCTAACCCCTCTGCTTTTCTCCCTATCCTCCCTGCAACTCTCTCTCTGTCTTCTCTCACGGTACCATATTTGTTTTTCTGGGTACGGTAAGCTTGTTAGCAGCTGGTACAGTTTAGCTGGCAACTGAGTGCCAACAATGGATTCAAGGGCACAGTCTGAGATTAGAGGAGAAGGTCCCAACAGGTATTATATTTATATTATAAGGTCAAATAATCCAACCACACTCGGACAAACAGGGGGTCAACTTGCATTTATGCATATACTAATATTTTCTTTCTTAGTGGATGAAAAGCCACTGACAGCATTTTTAAATTTAGTGACATTTAAAACCCTCTATTAAAACCTCATACAAATTGAATTCTTTCCAAGCACCCCCTCAAACCCGATTCTCGCACATGCTTAATGGAAGAGTGGATTTCTCCCAGACAGATGGGGTTTTATCAGGAGTCTCCAGGCCACTAAGGGGGAGGGGGGGGCAGGGTTTGCATGGCATGTCAAGAAAAAGAGAGAAGGGTAGAAACATGACGGGGGTTGCGTGAGGAGATGGGGCATGGGTTTGGTAAATGGGGGATCAGTTTTGCCCAGGGCTCATGGGGCCCCTTATCCTGCTTTGGATTAGGGATGCATATGTGTGTGTGTGTGTGTGTGTGTGTGTGTGTGTGTGTGTGTGTGTGTGTGTGTGTGTGTGTGTGTGTGTGTGTGTGTGTGTGTGTGTGTGTGTGTGTGTGTGTGTGTGTCTGTGTTTCATGTATGCACTTTACCATGTTTGCATGCCATACGCTCTGTGTATTTCTTCATGCTTGATTTGTGTATGTGCAAGAAAAGATGTGATAATGACATCTTTCCTCAGTATTGTTGTGTGTGTGTGTGTGTGTGTGTGTGTGTGTGTGTGTGTGTGTGTGTGTGTGTGTGTGTGTGTGTGTGTGTGTGTGTGTGTGTGTGTGTGTGTGTGTGTGTGTGTGTGTGTGTGTGTGTGTGCGCAAAACACACTTTGGTTGAATGTCTTGGCCCCCAGTGGTACATCCAAAGCGCTTTAGCTGAGGCAGAAAAGAAGAGAGGGATGCAGGCTGTAGAGATGGGGTGGAGGTGTGGGTCAGAGAGGAGGAAGGATTGGCATTTCAATATCCTGAGAGGATTACTGGCCGAGCTTTAGATGGCTGGTCCCCGCAGAGTTACATGGGCCTGAGAGATGGATGTATAAAGAGGAGGAGAGAGGGATGAATATAGAAGTGGAGGGATGTGGAGAGGTGAGGAGTGTAACATTGTCAGCCGGATGCCTTCTGGGCGCAGGGTAAACGAGCCATGGTGTGAAGAGTAAAAGTGAGAATCCATTCGGTTATTCGTATTTGTGCCCAAGCAGTAGAAACTTTTTGGTTTGAACACGTGTCTGTGAAAATGTCATAAGGAGTATATTTACAGGATCTTGCGTGTGAATGGAAGTCAAAAGATGAGAGGAGGACAGTAAGGTCTGGAGATGAAAAGGAGGAAACGGAGGAGGAACATAAAGAGTCGAAGACGACAAGCAGCAAGCGAGGAAAAGTGAGACGAGCAGCTGAGGATATACTGTGAATACAGAAGAGTTTGGTCCAGAAAATCAGAGGGAATGTGACAGAATCCTGGTTTCCAGTCTGGAAGAAGTTGTCAGATCATTTGCTTTTAAGTATAAAAAAATGCAATATGAAATTACTCCACTTTTTTTTTCAGTCAAATACAGTATTTTTACCAAAAGGGAAGTGCTTTGTCTGTCAAAAAGAAAGGAGAAAAACACAGCGCTGCAGTACAAATCTGTTTTTTTTAAATCAACATCTTTTTTCTTTTTTTTTGCATTTTCAAATAATGAGTACAGAAACCAATAGAGTTCCCACTGTATTATGGGACATGATGCCTGGGCAGGTATGTCAAGGATTCTGAGAAAATACATTTGGAATAAATAGACAAAAAAGAAAGAAAGAAATTAAAACAATTCAATGATGAATATGATGCTAAACTGGTGCTAAACTGATGCTAAACAGCTGAAATGATACTCCTGCAAATTATAAATTCTGGAAAGTATTCAAGAAAGGACCCCATATTTTACTATGAAGTGGAATGTTGAAGAGCTGGTCTTCTCAAATTTTAGGCAGCCCCATAATGTCTGTGGGCCATTGTGTATGAGTGGGAGGGACAGTCCTTCCACCTGAGCAGAAAGTTAAGCCAAAGGCGAAAGCTCTACGCCTTTCCAGAGTCAACCAATAATAGATTAAAAGCAACCAGTTGTTGTTTTTTTTATATGAAATGTTTTTTTATCTCGTGAAATATTGGTGAGGTCCACATATTTGAGCCATTAGCAATTACAAACAAGGAATGTTAGATGGGGGAACCTTCTTTGGTGTGAATCTTCAGAACTCTGAAACGATGTCAAGGAGGCCCGAACCAAATCACAGCTTGTTTGTAAGCCAAGAAGATTTGGATCCACAGGCAACGAATGTACTGTAGTGAAAAGTATAATGTGGATTGAAGTTGAAATACTGAAAATTGCTCTCACCTGTTGTGGAGCATGCTTTACTGGTTTATCACTTCCTGCAGGGTGGAATGAATGGTGGAAAATAATAAGAAAATATTTGTTTCTCGAATACAAGTTTAACTCAAGCTGAAAAGTTATACATTCAGCCCCAAATGAATTATGTTGAGATCCCTGCATCATCAGCGAAAGAAAAAAAATGAGCACTTTTGTTTTCTTCCCCCTACTGAATGAGTGCTCCTCTTCTTGTCATTTTTCTAATAGCCCTCTTCTTCACTTTCACACCTCTCCACCGTCTCTCCCCTGATCCCCGCCTCCAGCCCTTTGCATGGAGGCGTTTGGATCCTCTTTGCCTCCTTAATTAGAAGTGATGGGAAGGTGAGGCTTCAGCAGGCACCAAATGAATAGAGTCATCAAGCTACTTTTCAGGACTTTAGCCCAGGCACTTAAGAATCTTTTTCATCCTGTTATGAGGATTTTAATTGCCTGCTCCTCGGCTCGTAATTGGAGTCTATGAAGAGGCACTTTCTTTAGTTTGTGTGCTCAGTATTTTACAGGGAGGAATTTTAGTTTTCGATTAGGTACAAAACAGAAGCTGGGAGGTGGATGATGAAACACACACAATGTTGTCCATCAATCAGACTTTATTTGTGTTGCACCTCTCAAACTATTTGAATGCAGTTCAAAGTGCTTCATATGAAAGATGACGACGAATGCAAAATAAGTTAAAATGGATCTAGAGATGATTGCACTCCATTGAAAGACTTAAACAGCACCAATGAAAGATGGGCAGGTAAGATAATGAAAATGTAAATAATAAAGGATAACACAAACTAAAAATAATAATACATAATAATAGTTATACATAATAGGACAAAAAAAGATTATTAAATAATAAAATAAAAATACAAATTGAAATAAATAGTAATGGTTGACAGCAAAATGTTGTGATAAATAAATAAGCATAAATGACAAAACCATGACATAATAAACACACATTATGAATAGATGGGTTTTTTGTTGATGTTTAAAAATGTCACTGTTGCTCCTCCGGAGCCTTCCAGAGAGGTTGTGCCTCCGCGGAGGTGACATCCAAGGACTCGGAGCGTAATGGCTGAAAGCGGCACCACCAAATGTTTTTGTTCTGCTTTGAGGAGCAGCTTAAAGAGAAGAACCAGCTTATGCTCGCGGAGCATTATGCGAGGCTCGAGGGCTGCCTTTGATGCACATCTTTTGCCAAGCCCCTCTCAGGAGGGGAGAAAACAGGTGAAAACACAAACTTGTGGCTAAGAAGCCACAAAGAAAAAAAAAAGTCAAGCTGCTAAATCATTCTTGTCTCTCGCTTTGTCTGATACCTTGCGAGCTTTGTGTCGGCTGTGTTTGTGTGCGCGGTGCCCTCTTTGTATTTTGCGGGGTTCTTCGCCGGAGGGGAGCGGAAGTTGGTGGCCTCCTGCTGCGCAGAAGAGACAGAGGAAGGTTGTTTAGAGATTGAGCTGTCTTTCTGAATGATGGCATGCTCTGATAAAACAGTAGGTGGGTGACAGACAGTTCAGCTCATCAAATCAACGCTGCGTACACGCCTCTTTTTCAACCAGTATGTACTCTATACGTTTTAATACCAGACTGTATATCTTTTTTTTTCAACCAGCTTAATATGCATGAAAAGAGAACTCTACATGACACACTGTGTCCTGGCATTTACAGTTCTTTTATTATTTATCTCTGCTTTCCCTCTCAGTGGTGGAAGTTAATTACAGCTTGGCTACAAATTTATGATAATTGCATCCACTACCTTTATTTGACAGCTTTATTTAAGATAAGGTAAGATAAGCTATACTTAATTGTCCCCATGGGGAAATTCTTTCTCTGCATGTGGGGTTCAGTATCTTGCTCAAGGATACTTTGACATGCAGACCCGGGGGAAGTAGGGATCGAACCACCGACCCTCTGATACGTGGACGACCGCTCTTACCCCCTAAGCCACAGTTGCCCCCATACTACTGCAGTTTGATTTACAAATTACATGATGATGTCGAAAATACATCTCCAGCTCAAAAATATTCTATTTCCTTGAAGGACTTGTTTTATCGTTACTTTGCAGTATTGCTATTTCATTTTTTTTATTTTAAGTAAAGTTGATTAGTTCCTCCATCGCTGAATTCTCCATGTCCACCATACCCTATGAGATCACCTCCTCTCTTCATGTGTTTGGCTTGCACTTGACTCGAATTTGCACTTGCACCATGTCAGAATGCAGCGTATGTGAGCGTATGCGCGCATGCATTTGCTCTCCTTGCAAGTCTGCCGGGGCAGATGGAGCTTCTGTCACATTCCTATATAGTCAATCACCTGCAGCAGGCTTTCAGTCAGCCGCTCGTCTGTGTGTGTTTTTGTGAGTGTGTGTGTGGGCTGTGTTTTGTATTTGGTCAAGGCTCCGGGCTGCGGCTGTCTGGCTTGACAGATATGTCGTGATCAGACCTTGCCTCTGCCTTTAGGCCGAAGCACACTGGGCACGGAGAGTGTTCAGAATCAGTCTGTGTGCAGCTGTCAAGAGCAGTTTAAGCAAGTCGGCCCCAATTGCTCTCCCTGGTGGGGGTGTGCGGGAGATGCCAGATTTGACAGATTTGTTAGGTCGGTAGAGGCTAAGCCAACAGGTAATAGATGTTTTCCACATACAGCAGATCCTCCTCATGTTCGGTAAAGATCACTAATCCCAGGTTATAATCTATCTCCAGTCGTAATGTGCACAAATGTTCACTGTGAGATAATATTCAGGCCTAGGCCTGGTGTTTTTCACACAGCTAGACTGTGTTGATCAGACCCTTTCAGCGTGAGACTCTTTGTCCCGCTTGCTCGTTTTGTTTTTTTCCCTCATTGTTCTGGTCTTTTTCTCATCCACCCACCTACTGACTGACACATTTAATCATTGCATCACTGAGGCTCTCTCTCACAAACACACACGCATCCAGACGCACACACACATTCACACTCCTAGGTGGATCAGATCCGTGCAACATGTAATCATGTGTAGTTTGGATGAAAATGCGCCCCTTTTCCAGGTGTCTTCCCAGGATCATTCCTCCTCTTCCCAGAGTTAGGGTTTGTTACACGACTCATTTCCCTCTCTCTGACTCCTCCCCCTTTTCTTGTTTTACTGATATGAATGGTTTTACACCCACAGATAATGCCTGTCTCTGACTGCAGCTTTGAAGCAGGATCCCGATTAATATCATTTTCCCTTCCTCTTCCTTTCCTAGTGTTGCCCTTTCTTACAGCACACCTCTCTGAATAGAATAATTGTGTGTATGTATGTGTGTTTGGGATGAGGTGTCCAGGTGGCTGGATGCAGATAGGCCAGATTAAACTGAGTAGGGAGCAGGGGACAGGTTGCCAGATAGCGCTCCACTGCTGGGGCAGGCTGATTGGGGCAGATTAAAACAGCAAGACCTGCTGCAAGATAGTGAGACCTGGTCGGCGGTAGCTGCTCTTATATACAACATCATTAGATTAGGATGCAATCACATGCATGCACATATGACCACCTGGTGCAGTGTGAAGTATAAATATTCAAAACAGAATAGTTTGGATCGTCTAAATGTTAGTTTCAAGTTCCCAAAGTCTCCGTTCGCTCAAAGAGGTGCACGATGAATTTAAAATGTTTCATATGCTTGCATATTGTCATCTTAGAAACAAAGAGGAGCAAATTGGGGTTCAGTATCTTGTTCAAGGATACTTTGACTTGTAGACTTGCAGGGGCTGGGGATCGAACCACCAACCTTTCGTTCCATGAACGACGGCTCTACCTCCTTCCTGAGCCACGACCGCATTTGGTAAAATGGTGTAAATCTGAGGCCTCCTTTCATTGTCATTGTTCTCATTGCACATCTACATGTAATCCTTCAATGCAGGATATTAGAATGATCAAAATCTGAGTAAAACATTCCTCATTTTCTGATTTGCATTGATAAAAAGGTAAGAAAACACACAACAACTTGACCGTTTTAAACTTTGATGGCTTTATTAAAGATGTGCACAGCACACTCCGCTTGAACCTTGTGGCAGTGGAAACGCTTGTGGCAGTGGGTGTATAAAAAGCCCCAGGGACAGCCGAACCAAAAGAAACATGATGTTCCCACTCCTATGCTGTCAGTCACATAAATAGTTGCACTTCAGTCTCAGTTTAACCCCAGGTAGAAGTGCTGTGCCCGGAGGGAGATACGCTCCGGCTTCCTATTAACCCTTTGAACACGATCAGACCTGACAGATGCGGCTCTGTCAGTCGTTCCTCGTACCGTCTTGTCTCTACATTCCTAACACATACGCAGACACTCGCTCTTTAATATGCGCAGGCAGAGAGGAGCGCATAAAGTTGCACATGTGGCGGAGCTGGTGAGAAGCAGAACAATGAAACCCCCTCCTGACAAGATGGATGTCGTCTCAGCAGAGGCACAAACAGGCCTGCGGGGAACAACAGACTCCCTCGAGAGCTGAGACGGAGACAGAGGTGTGCTGGGGAAACGAGGGGGTGGGGTGGGGATAAGGAGATGCAGAGACGGCGAGAGAGAAGTTTCAGAGAAGAGGAGGAAGAGAAAGAAGAGGGAAGTAAGGATGACTGAGATGTTGAGCCCTGCTTGTGCTGTCGGCGACTGGGATAACGGCTCTACTGCCTGCCTCCTTTGATAACGACTCACACAGGTTCCAGTCCCTACCTCAGCTGCCTCAGTACACGTGGAGGCAGGAGCCCACAGATAGCCGAGCCATTTTGTGCCAAAGTCTGTTCATTGATCCACTTGCCTGAGCGTACAGTCTGCCACATAATCCCCAGTGTCTGCAGGACTGAGTGTCAAGAGCTAGGTCTGATTTGGAACTCATAGGGATGTCTTAAGAAACCTGTTTTTTTGGGGGGGTTTTATTTCTGAAAGCTATCTAGGTACCACCTGTGCTTCTGTGTGTATGGCTGATTACACAATCTGTTTCCACCAAGATGGACTGTGGCTAGAATTTGAAAAGTAAAATGTAATCACAGGAAAACAAGACGCCCGTGCTCTGTAATTGAGGCATTGACTGCAGTGTGGTGTAAAGAAAAGTTGGCCCCCAGTTTGTGATCACAGACAAAATGGAGCAATACCACCAGAAATGGTTGAGGGCAGTGTTGCTACGATTCAAACAAGGCAAGACAAAGGTGTACGGACACAAGGAAGAAGGAAAAACTCAAGTGAAAAGGTGAGAAAAGTCTCCGTCCTCATGTCTCCATGTACCTGATGACCTCACAGACCACCGCTGCAGTGCATTGTTTCCTCTGCTTTTGTTGCTTTGCATTTACTATGTATATTATCACAACCTCTTATAACCGTCGCCATATTTGTTGTTTGCGAAACTTTTAAAACTTCACTGCCCTTCTGCGGTTGTGTCGATGGCGATTGACAGACCGTTTATGGACGTAGAAATCTATTTCCATACGTAGAGGGACCATAAATGGGCCTTAACTGTGCATCCAAAGTAGCAGATACTTAATCTGACAAGTTAACTGTGTACATCAGCTCAGAATGAAAGCTTTCTACATATTTTGATTTCTTATTGAAAGAAAAAAGAAAAAAATATAAAAGTTGGCAACTTCTACTTTGTTTTCGCAAGTTTTTTGACCCTTAGTTTGTGACGAATGTCTCAAAGGTTCATTCTGCTGGGCGGCTGTGGCTCAGGCAGTAGAGCGGTCGTTCACGGAACGGAAGGTCGTTGGTTCAATCCCCAGCCCGCCCCTGCAAGTCTACAAGTTGGAGTATCCTTGAGCAAGATACTGCTTTGGTGCCACAATGGAGTGTGAGCCCGCTGCTCTTCAGGGATGGGTCAAATGCAGAGAAAGAATTCCCCCCTGTGGGATGAATACAGCATCTAAAATAAAATAAAAAATACTGAAGAAAAACTGAGTCTGAATCAGATGACATGAAGCCTAAACGATACCGAGCCGTAGGTTGTACTCTCAGACTGAGAGGAACAGCTGTCTGCTGCGTGTTTGCTATTTTGTGCCAAACTGCATCCATCATACTTCCTCATACCTGACTTTTCACTCTCATCGTAGAGTGAAGTTTATAGGCCATTATCTGTATCAGTGATTGGTACATCTACAGCAACGCTTTCATGCTGGATCTTATCAGAAGCTGTATATCTTTGTTATGAGTGCCTATCAGCGCGTCTGCCATGTCATTTCTACTATATGATGAGGCTTTGAAAACATCTACTGTGTACTTCCACAGCAGAGCAGGAGAGGCTTATTGCCCATAAGGCCATCACCTCTTCTATATTACTTGTGAAAATCACTGTGCAATTGTATGTGTGTGTGTGTGTGTGTGTGTGTGTGTGTGTGTGTGTACAGTCCATTTCAGATGGCAGTTGGCATCGATTTCTTCCTCTCAAATAAAACGTCAAAGAAACACTGCACAACATCTAATGCCATAAACTCTGTTCAGCTGTGTGTTGAAGTGGTAGCTGTATAGTATCTGCAGAGATGTGTCGTGTGCACATGAACCTGTGTGTCCATCCAAATTCTTCAGTCGATACCCAAAGCCTTGAAATGTGAAATGTCCAAAAGCAAAAGCTGTAAGAAAACAGCAAAAAATACACTTGTAAAGTTGATGGTCCCAAAAAGATCAAGCATTTCTTCAACATTCTCTGTGACTTCTTGGCATTTTCTAGCTAATGGGGTTGATGAAAATGGAAGTACTGTGGCAGCGTGTATCAGCAAAGTCAAAATTCTGCATATGTCTTTAGAATTTCACAATAAAATATGTTTATAAGATACAAAAAAGCAGGTGAGTTTGTCACGCCTTAGGAAAAGCTATTTCCAAAAGTCATAGTGTACATTTTGCATGTACTGTGATACGTACTTTATAACAGATGGGTTAAGAAACAGTTTGGACACTGCTTGTTTGTCTTGCCGCAGAAGTTCAAGCCCATTTCTTTTGAGCTGCAGAGGTTAAAACACTTTAACACCTGTATCGCTTTAATGTTTGAGCCTTCAGGTGCTTGTGATGTCTGTGTATCTATAGTGAACTTGTGCACAACCATTTTTTTTTTTTTTAGGTGTCACATTGAGCTGTGTGATCTGGGGTGTGGAGGCAGGCATCAATCCTTTACATAATTCAGCACACAAGGAAGGAAAGAATAGCAAACAATAGCCTGCAGTTATCGATGGGAAGATCAGGTAGAGTTTCTCTTTGTGTTTGGTTGGCAGGGAAAGAAATCAGAGGGTGTCTGTTCGCTCTTCCTTTTTCTCTTAACTAGCATCTAACTACCTCGTTTTTCTTTTTTACCACCTGCATCTTATCTGTGCGCTTTTATTTTCTTAGTCTTTTCTCCCTGCTTCTCATATACTGCTCAAGGAATTCCTTAATTTTCTGAAGTGCAAGGCCACAGCCCATTTCCTCTACACTATATACTAATAAATGCCTGTAGAGATGAAGAGCAAAGCAAAGGCAATTTCATTTCTTTGGTGCTATTCAGAAAGTGCTTTACAGAGGCACAGAATGAATAAAAAATGAGACATTAAGAACATTAAAAAGAAATAATACATTAAGAGATGAGCGACTGTTAAAAACAAGCTGTTAGAATACAGTAAAACTGTAAATTAAAGGCGATAAAAACAAAATGCAGAGAAGACTAAATAGAGATTAAATTAAGAGAGATAAATAAAAGTAGATAAGGAGCGTAATGAATTTATGACAAAGCTGCAGTAATCAATATGTTTAAAGACCTGATTTAAAATGACAGTTTGAGAAAATCGCTTCTCACATTTGTTCCACTTTTGCGGCGTGTAGAAACTAAAAGCTGCTTCAGCTGCTTGGTTCTGATTCTGGGAACACGAGTAAACCTGTCCCAGAAGACCTGAGGGGTCTGGATCCCTCGTACTGTACATGTAAATCACATATGTCTTGACCCAAGACCGTTTATTGCTTTAGGATGTTAAAATAAATCCTTTTACATATCGGTGTTGTGATCTGAGGATCTGTGTGAAAGTGCTCTTCTTCTTTGGTGTTGGTCTGGCACCAGCATTCAGGATGAGCTGCAGCTGTCTGATTGATTGTTTTAGTAAGACCTGATGAAGAATAGTTTCTATGCTCGTGTTTATTTACATTGCTGTAAACTGTTAATTATCATCAGTTCCTTTCCTCCCTACAAGTACTCTCTGCTGTACCACTTACTCTACTATCTAATGTTACATTCACATAATGTATAGGGGGATGTAATGAAGAATGACTTGATTGAAAAAAGTAGTGTTTGTACCTAAAAAATTCCTCAAAGGCCCCTTTAAATTGAAAAGTTTTTCCTTTGTGTTTTTGAAAAAGTTCCACTTTCATATGACAAAGATGATTGAAAACACTGAATAACAGCAAGCACCTGCATGCAAACACTTTCTCCTACAGCACAGTGAGTCAACAACCAGGGACTAGTGTGTCTGCGCTGATCTCAGTAATATCTGCAGCATATCTACATGTTGCAGATGGAGCTTTGATAAACTCAGTCAGCAGCACAAACAAAAGTTTAAAGTCAGCCATTGTTTTCGTTGTATTTCTGGCTATTAGGCTGAAAACGTAATAGCCATGTGCAAAGTAGGGTTGTGTCGTCACAGTTTTCACATGAGCAGCTTTTGCTAGTTTACACAGTGATTGTAATGTACATATGACATAATGTACAACGACATGTAATCATTTTCAAAAGATTACACGTCATTGTTGTGTGAACATTGTTGTGTGAACATTGTTGTGTGGACAAAAGGCCAAACTGCAACAAAAGTTTACAGTTTTATGCAAAAAAAAACGTGGTTGTGTAAATATCTCTAAAGTGGCATGATTTAAGTTTTCTGAACATGTGGATTTATTTAATTTATTAATCTGATTATTGATTTATTTTCAGTATTTTTTTTCAGTATTTTTCTTTTTTACCAGACATGGAATTGAAATGACTCAAAACAAATCAACCACTGCCACTGAAAACAAACCAGTTACCTTCTGAGGTTGTATTTTGTGCATCAGTGCAATATATAACGCAATCTCACTTATTTGCTCTTATAATGCCTCTTTTAGAGACACAGACTTTTTGTATTTTCTGTCTTTATTTTATTGTTTTCATAATCCATACATAAATAACACATTGAAAACTAACTTCCAAAGGCTCAATGACATTGAATTCAACTGTTTTTTATTTCATTTTGTAAAATGTTTTCACTAGATTTCCCTTTGTTGCAGCCTCCCAGAAGGTAACAGACAGAATACAATTGCTCATTTGGAGACGGTAGCATATGAAAAAAGGGACGCCAGACAGAAAATTTTAACCCACAAACTTTATTAATCCCAAAAGAATAAACAAGTGCAACAAAAAAACAACAAAAAGGACTGGAGACCCCGGCCAAAAGGAACAAGAGATGGGAAGGCACCCCGTGCTACCCCCTAACCTCAAAAGTGAAAACCTTAAACAGACAAAAGACTAATAACTAGACTGCCGGTAATCTCCAGTCCAAACTAAAACAACAAACCAACACAATAATACCCAGCAATCTAAACATACCAGGACAAAGTAAAGCTGCTTGGGTAAAAAAAAAAAGAAGGTAATGGAGGAAAAGATCAAAAAGAGCCTCACCAACCGGAGATCATCTGTGCCATGTGCTTTGTGCTGCCCCCATCCTCACTCTGCTCCTCTGTATCTCCTCTGGGATTATGGGAGAGGGAAAACATCGGCACACGAAACACTCTTTAAGATTCAAAATTTTACATTTTTGCACGTTTCAATAAAAAAAATCAATAAAGCAATCCAATTTTTTTTTTCTTCAGTTAAGGAGTCACATCTATCATTCAAAAAGAGAGACAACCACACACACACACACACACACACGCACAGAGTATTACACACACACAAATCTAGGCTTATCTTACTGCCTGGATTTTCATCCTCCTCCTTTCAGCTTGATTGGACAGGCAAACAATGCAGCGATAGATTCAGCGCTCCCTGGCAGACACACATTTATAAACAAACAGATACAGATATACACCCACCTTACTTATAAACATTCACAATAGTCGGCATGAATAATGCATGAATACCTGTGTTTCCAGAGACATCAAACAACAGGCAGATGGAGATGGACAGTGTGAGAGACGTACAGACAGATTGAGCGTGTCTTTGATCCACTGCCCAAAATGACTGTAATATCCTGCTGTTTGAGAGGACGACTGGAGGAGCGGCGTAGACTGCGTCTCCATGTGTCCACGTAGTTTGGCCATGTGTGAGTGACGTGCAGAACATATTCATTACTGTGGCTGTTTCCACCGAGGAAAGAGATGAATTGACGGCTAAAGGTCAGGAAAGATAGGTGATCGGGGGAAAGTGAGTAGAGCAAGACAGGGGGAGGATGAGAGAGGATGCAAAAAAGAAAACAGATGAGAAACTGCAAATTAAATACGGAAAAGGGACTTCCATACCCTAGAAAATCCTGACGAGCATTTAAATATGTTTAAAACTGCAATAATTGTCATTCAGTACATAAAAGATGGGAGAAAACACCTCCTAATGGCCTTAATGGCAGACCCTCTTAAACATAAAGGCCTTTTGATTAAACTAACTGCACACCCCTTTATTTTGCTTATCATTTTTTGAGTGACAACCCACTTTCCTACTTCATTATACATGCAATGATTAGTACTTAAGCAAGAGTAGATGGTGCTCGCTGATTATAATACTATGCGCTGCCTGTCACTTGTTGACAGAGAAACAAAAGAACTGGTCTTTCCTCAGTAATGAAAATGTTTGCTTAGGGTGCCAGTGCCATTGCACACTCTCTCTCAATTTGTGCGGATAATTCATCATCTGCTTTGTTCTCTATCGTGATCAATACGAGATTAAATATCTGTCAGGATCATTTTCACCACGCGCCTCCGAGATTGAGTCAGAAAAAAAAAAAAAATTCAGAGTCGGGTTTAATTGAGAGATTGGAATGGAGACGGTCAGCCCGGATTAAGAGCCTCTCCATCCATTAGTCCCGTGTCGATACGGACTTGTCAGTCAATCCATATCGCCATTGATGTGTTGTGAGTCTGAGTGTACTGGGCCCATGCACTTGTTCGATGATGTACACACAGACACTGAAAGAAGTGTATGCAGTGTTTGTCCATTCATGGAGTGTGATGAATTTGTCTCCTCTGATTCGTCTCAGCTTCAATAATTAATCTGTTACCGCTCTCCTACCTACTTCTGACCTCTTCTTTCCCATGTGCCCTGTTATGCTCTCAATCCACTTTTCTCTCTGCAGTAGAAGAGACGGTACATTATATCGGTTCCTGCTCTCTGGCAAAATCCACCTTATGCAAAAAATGAAGTGTGCTCCTCCCTTGACCTATGCCTGCACATTGCAGCTTTGCATTAAAAAAAAACTGGATATATACAGGAGAGTGAAGTCCTTGAGAACGTCTCCAGATGTTTATTAAATGAGATTGAAACCTCCAGACTTATTTTTCTCCTTCCTCTCTCTTTTTGCCTCCTTTTTCTCCCTCTTTGCAGCGCCATCATTGATCAGTGAGCTGCGAGCAGAGAAGATCGACCAAAAGAGCATAACCTTGGTGTGGAGGGAGCCCTACTACTCAAACAGCAGCCGCACTGAATATGAGGTCAAATACTATGAGAAGGTAAAATCCACTGTGAAGTCATGATCTGTCCACATCAGGGTTTTTCACTGTCAATTACCTCAGTAATCAATACACACATACTGTATATAGTAGCCCATTCTCCACTCACTGTTTCTAAAAATATACTTTAAATCCTTGTGTTTGCTCTTGCTATAAAGTAAAAATCTAGCTGCCAAATGAAGGAAAGCAATAAAGTAATACAAAAGTTAAAGGATTATATAAATGGATACAGTCTCTTTTGTATTAGAACGCTGATATTGGCCAATTATATTATCACAGATGTATCAATATTCATTAAGTAAAAAGAACAAAATATGTGTTAAACTGTTTCTATCAGAGTTTTGTGTTCCATAGGTTCATTTTTTAAAGTGTAAAATATTGAGCTCAATGTATCTTGGCCACAGTTCTTCAATAACTAAATTTAAGTGATCTTAAAGGGATGCTCAGTTGATTTAGTACATCTCTACATTGTGATACAGACTTCCTGTTAAGGTGTATTAAACTTAAATCCAAAAATGTTCTTAATCTTACAAATTTAGATTTTAAAAAAAGTATGTAAATTAACAATAATACAGTTATTCAGTGTAGTTTAACCCATCAAATACCAATATATTTATTCCTATGGGCTTGAAAACTTCAAAATAATTGTTGATAAGATAAGATGCCGATTTGCCATCAAACCCCATGATACACATTGTCTGTGGGTTGATGATGAATCCTTTAAAGAAAAAAAGGAAAATCAACTAATATGATATTGCCATACAAGCTATGCAAGGGTCAATTATTTCTCTGTTTTGATTCATTCATTCATGTTCATTTTAACCTTGTGAACCGTCTTTTTTAAATCCTTCTCATTTTAATCAGTGCAAGTCATCCAGTGAGGAATGTCTTCAGTTTTGTTTTTAACCTTTATTCAAATGATGACATCAATCAAAATGAGATACAATCAAAAAAAACTTAGTCCTGATTATTTTTATTGATGCCCCTGACCCCAATCATGGTATTTTATCAAGTTTTAAGCGAGCCTCTTTAAATGACCTTTCCAATCTGGTAACACACCTCCAACACTCTTCAAGTTCTTTGGATATAATGAAGCCCCTCAGTTACTCTATAATAAAAAAGTTCTTTGCACTCGACTGTGTCCCTGAATACTTGAATACTTGTGTGAAACCGCTCAGTAAAAAAAAAACCTGGCCTTGATCCATCAGAATGCAGCAATTATAGACATATCTAAATAACTATTTACTGCAATGCTCCTTGGGAAGGATGTCTCTGTACAACTTCTTGAAGCACTAAGACTGAATGACGTCTATGAAACATTGTAATCTGGTTTCAGACAACATTAGTGAGACTCTGCTTATTAGACTTACTAATGATCTTTCAGAACAGCTGATAGTGGTGAACGTTCATTCCTTGTTCTGCCAGACTTGAGTGCAGCTGATAGACAGGCTGCAGGTCTGGGTTGATATATCTGAGACGGCTCTGAAGTGATTCTGCTTTAATTTGACACATCTTAAATGTTATGTGTCGATCAATTAACATGCCCCCCCGCCCCCCTTGGTCCATTATCAGTAAATGTCAGAGATGTCAGAAACCTGGGTAAAACACGCTACCAAGATCAGCAGGTCATGTGAGGAATATTACCAGAATAGAATCAATGCTCGATTTTAATGACAAACTGAAATTTATTTCCTCACTGTTGGACTATTGTAATCATCTTTTAACAGGTATAAATCAGAGATCAATCAACAAACTCTAACAAAAACCAAGAAAAGACACACATTCATCCAGTTTCAATGACCCTACACCGGCTGCCCTTTTGTTTTAGGATTGCTTTTAAGATTTCACTTCCTACTTTTAAAGCCCTTCTTGGCCTGGCCCCTGCATATATCTCTGAACTTCTGTCGCCTTACCAATCTGCAGCCTGACATCCTCAGGCAGGAACCTGCTGACTGTTCCCAGCTCACGCTTTAAGGCTAAGGGGGACTGAGCATTTGCTTTTAGACAACCTCAGCTGTGGAATGACCTGCCTGAGGAACTCTGGCTTGCTAAGTTAGTTTCTTCCCTTAAATCCCTGCTGAAGAAGTATTTATGTAGAAACACAGTTTTATAACTTTTGTGTTTAGGTCTATTTGTATTTAACTGTTTTGATTTTGATGCTGTACTTAATTCTTGCTCTGGTCTGTTTTAATCTACTTGTTGTTTTTACATTTTATCCCTGTGTTTTATTTGTGATTTTAGTCATCTATGGTTTTGAGTTTTGATTCCACTTTTGTTCCTTACGCCAGCTGTTTTTTTTCATACATCACTATATATTTTATTTTATGTTGTAAAGCACTTTTTAATATTGTTTATGATAAATGCTATACAAGAAAATCTTATTATTATTATGACTGTCTGAATTAGGAACAAACAGAATTATTTTTCCATAAGATTAAAACATTGTCTTGATCTGCTATCTGTTTTCCATATTGTTAAAAAAAATCCTGTATTTTTAGTGCATTTTAATGGACAATTATGTAAAATTGACTTCATATTACTGGCATATTTTCTGTCACTTTTATGGATAACCATTGTAATTTCATTGGCCCTATCGCGCTCATTTAATATAACGTAGTTTTTGCATAAATCTGTCATCCGTGTAAACCCCAGCTGTCATGCTCACGCCTCTCCATTTTCATATGCCACAGTTTCTGCCAGTGCCAGGTCTTTTGGCTGTGGCCCACTCTCATTCATTGTCACACATCCTCCTTTTCTCTATGCTTCGCCGTATTTAATAAAGCCCCTGTTCCTTGCTTTTTTTTACTACCACATCTTTTGAAAAAAAAATAAAAAAGACTGAAGGATTTGTGCGGTTGAGGAAAGGCTTTGGAAAAGAGAAGAGATGAAAGTCGGTTTACAGTAGAGCATTTTGAAAAAGAAAATTGAGATGCCTGTGTGATAACCGAGGGAGAGAAAAGTTAGAGGGGTATTAGGGACAGATGAGGGGGAGATGACTCAGTTGAATGATCGTCGTGAGTGTCAGAAAGACATGCATTAGGGCACTTTGTGAGAAAATGAGGGTGGGGGGAAGTAGATGAATGGAGGGAGTGTAAGGGATGATAGAGAATATCTATAAGCGTGAGGCAGGGAGTT
The DNA here is from genome assembly GCA_037577475.1 of Chaunax sp. Z400. Taxonomy (NCBI): domain Eukaryota; kingdom Metazoa; phylum Chordata; class Actinopteri; order Lophiiformes; family Chaunacidae; genus Chaunax; species Chaunax sp. Z400. The sequence goes on from CM075200.1 coordinate 8,752,894, forward strand.
TGCTGACAGGCCATGAAATGAAAAGGTAACTACACTGCAACAAAGAGCCTATTATAATATAAACTAGACTGGCACTCAGTAGGGAGCATACCTCCGCTAAGGCCAAACAATCCAGTACATGTCTGTCTAGGTCTTATAATAGAAACATAAAAGAAATACAGACATCAAGTGTTTATTTCCCATAAAACATAGGACGTCATAGACATGGAAGACAATGTAACATATTGTTTGTTTTACTCTTTACTGCATATATTGATTAAATTACAGTTTGGAAGGCTATGGTTTAACACAAATGTTTCTAGCAATAGCAGAACTAAAAACAATTGCTGGTAATTTCAAGAAACCCGAAAAAGGAAAGATATTAAAAAGCAAATTCCTGGATAAGCCCCTTTATCTGGATCCGCACCAAATGTGTTCCTGCCTGCCACCCCTCCACAAAGTTTCATGGTAATCACTTCAGTAGGTTTTGCATAATCCTGCTCACAGGCAAACAAACAAACCAGCCAACAGAGACATGTGAAAGCATTACCTCCTCGATGGAGGTAAATATGGCCGTACTTGGTTTAGAGCCTTTTTTCCTTCTTTGTTCTTATCAGCTTTACAGTACAGGGTAACTCAGTGATTTTTATGAGGCCATAATGTATTTGGATCATGGCAAAAGCACATTGTTGACAATGATGACTTAGTAATGACTATGATTACATCACAGTTTTCACCTTTGTTTTTGACAACGTTTGTTTTTGGGTTTTTTTACTTTTAGCAGGATTACACAAAAACTACCTGATGGATTTTCATGAAACTTTGTGGGAGGGTCTGGATCTGGGATAAAGTTCATTGGAAGATAGAGCTCTTTGGACCGTTTTTGTCAATTACACATGAATTATTTGACAGATTTTCATGAAACTGTGTGGAGGCATGGTGCATGTGTCAGAAATGGAACCGTTACAATTTGGAATGGACAAAGAGGCGGGTAGATTTTTTTCTTTTCTCTTACTGTAACAAAACCCTGAGGGCAGCCATTGTGAGGGTGCATATGTCTTGTTGGAATTTAGATTAGGACTTAATTTAAGGATCTGTTCTCCATTAAGTGTCCATCTAGTTTGTTTGATAGCAGGATTACTCAGAAAGTTATGAACAGAACAGAACAGATTTGGTGGCAATCTGGATCCAGAATATTTTATTCTTTTTCACCGTGTGGGGTAGAAGCAATTACAGGACTTTTGCTTCTAACTTCAATGATGATGTCTACAATGCTTGGATAAAAATTACACAATGACATCCCCATAAGATCTACCACACGTCACGCAAGTCTGATCTGGATCCAAGTAATATCCAGATCTGGTGATCCAGAATCTTTACATTTATAGAGCTCATGTGAAATTCACTACTGTGCTATGAGAAAAAGTAATGCTACAGACTTGAACTAAGATCAAACTCTAGCTGAAGGTATGCTCATTCAGTTTGGTGTCAAATTTTACTGAGCTAGATCCTGAAAAGAAAAACATCATTAGTGAAATATTGCTTTTCTTGAATAACTATCAAACTAACACTGATGCCAATGTGACTCCAAATTCTAGGGGTATTTTTCATGGTTGATAAGTCATATTACGAGGGTCAAACTATCATGGGACTATTGCTTTTGAATGTAATGACAGAATGGGGAAACTAAGCTGCCTTGGTGGAGGTCTGTGCTCTCTGAGTGCCTTCTAGTTAATTACTTAAAGTACAATTTTCGGCCAGTCAAGGAAAGGAATGATTTTTAAAGGAAATTTTAATTTTAATTTTACCATTGCCTTTTGACTGTTATTGAACCCCCCTTTGACCAACCCTGTCTGCTTTTCTTTCATCCTGACCGCTGTGAATGCATCTCCATTCCAGTGCATTGGTCACTAGTTTCTGAGGGCAGGTGTCTGACTGATGGACATGGTATACAACACCTAAACTGACATTTCTTGCTCTTTGTTTTTAATGGTTCATACATGAGCTGTGAAAAGATGGGAACATTTTGCAAAAAAACTCCTCTCTGACATTGTTGTCTTCGTTCCCTCTTCATGCAGTGCCATTCTTGGTCGGAGAAAAAAGGCGACAAAGACTATGCGTGTCACTCCAGATCCTGAGCACAAGGAGTGTCAATAGTTCCTTTAGCTGATTTTACCTTTGCATGTAAATGAGATGCAAGTCATACAATGACATGCAAAGACACAATAAGAGCTGCTTGTTGAACCGAGGCAGAGATCGGAAACAGATTTCACTGAGCAGGAAAAAACAACCACATTGGACAAAAAGGGGAGTAATTATGTTCATTTGTGTCACCCACTCACTGCCCTCATTATACCCACTTTTGTATGGTGTGAGTCATTCTCACAGGGAGAAACAGATGAGCGCCATCTTTTGTTTGTTTTCTAAAGACCCCTCTAATGAATAGAGTTGTGTTACTTTCTGGATTTTTTCCATCATTTTCTTTCCAAAGTACCACTTCTTTATTGAAAACAGGTAAACAAAGCAACTCCTTAACTTGGCCTCACAAACCGTCTGACTCTGTGCCGCTCACTCAATAAATGGCACATTACCAAAGCCAGTGATGTGGCTAGAGAATGATCTCGCACTACCCCCCAATTACACCATTTGCCTTGAAAATGAACCGGGCGTCTCGCAGATCGATTCCACCTCGCTCTCCGTCTCCTCCATGCTTTGCCGTCTTTGTTTTCTCTCTCTCACACTTTTCTCTTTCTGTCTCCACAGGAACACAAGGACCAGAGTTATTCTACTGTGAAGACCGCCGCCACACGTATCAGTGTCAGCAACCTCAAACCTGGCACCACTTATGTCTTCCTCATCCGCCCTTTCTCCATGCCGGCAACCTCCCCGTCTCTGTCTTCCTCCCCTCTCTCATCCTCCTCATCCTCTTCCTCTTCCTCCCCTTCATCATCCTCCTCTGCTGCATCATCGACGTCTTCGCCATCCTCCTCCTCTCCTCCGCCCATTGACTACGGAGCCTACAGTGCTCCCCTGGAGCTGCAGACACTTGGCGAGTGTGAGTACCCATTTTGCGCCTCCTTACCTCTTCTCCTCACTTTCTCTCCCTTCTCTTCACTCCCTCCTCAGCACTGCCAGGCAGATTGGAACAGGGGGTTTGTGTATAGGCACCTGGCCAGCCCACACAATGGGGCATGCTGCTACAGTGAGGGAGAGAAACAGGGAGGTGACTGTGTCTGAGACTATGTGTGAAGATTGAAGATTTTACCAGTAAGCTGTGAAATGGTTTGCAGGTCGATACCATGTCCCTTGTGCCATCCGAGGGCCTGGTTGTGAGTTGTAGGCCTAGTGCTTCTCATGTGTTCTTTGTTTTGAGCCTTTTTATCTTTCCAGGACAGGAATTTGTTGAGCTTTCATAGTCTTACAGTGCTGAGCTGCTTCACACAATTTATTCAGTAGAACTCACATGAGATCTGCCTCGCACAACCTTTAACTACAAGAGTTGGCTAAAGACCAGCTCTACCGAAAGATTATATATTTATTCTCTGTTTTCCTTTTTTGGGGTGAGAGGTCTTAAAAGTACTTGCAAAATAACTTTTTTTTTTTGTTTTTTTGCACGATACATATTCAGTTTGCTTCATTTGCCTCAGGCGAGATCAAGTGTCAAATGAGTAACGGCCTTAAATCGTGCAAGGCAACAACACAACAGCCTCTAGTGACCATATACGAAATGCAGACATGCGAAAGAGTTTAAATATACATTATCGTCAACATCATGACATGTATCTGCCATGGGAATTATATATTGTCCCAGGATAGTAACAACATGCGTGGATCTGTTAGTGTTAAAGATTCACTCTCCACCTCAGAAACAACAGCTGAAAAAAAAAACATTTTATGAACGTCTTTTAATTGGCTGGAAAAAGAAACAGGAATTTGAAAATCCACAATTCTGTCTCAGCTGCTAATAAAGGTCATATGGTGTGATTTCAGGCTCCCGAACAGCTGCTAAATGGACCTGAAGATGAGATTGTTTTGCTAATGACTGTAGTTCTGGTTTACAGCTACCATCAGTTTTACTACAATAACAACTAAGAGTATATTGTGCCCCTCAGAAACACGGTGTCGTTTTGTTTCTGTTCCTTTGAGTCAATTTAGTGAAGCGGAATGTAAGGAGATGCGTTTTCAATAGTATAAAATAGGAGGGTCACGTGAGAATATCAATGTCTTTCTAACATAGGAAAACGTGGGTTGGTCCAAAACAACAGTTTACCCTCTGATCTAACCAATCCCCCATGGAATTAATTGGGCCTTTAAGGCCATCGCCCTATTATTAGCTCTCATCTCCTCTCGTTCACACTTAATCTAGAGTAATTGAATATATGTGCACTGCATGCTGGTGTGTTAAATTGTGTTGTTATGGTATGATGACTATAGCCTGTGCAAAGCACAAATGTGCCTGTGGTTCTTTGCCCAGCTAATTGTCACACGGCCAGTCAGTGAAGGTGTGTGTCCTTTGTTCATGTGTGTAATGAGCATCTTTTGTGATTTCCAGTGGCACTGGCATCCAGCGAACAGAGTCCAGTGGTGATCATCATTGTCGTGTCCGTGGCTGCCCTCATCATGTTGCTCTCCATGGGAGTTGGACTGCTAATCTGGAGGAGGTAGATATGAACACGGTGCTTTGAAAAAGTATTGGACCCTCTCCTGATTTCTTCTATATTTGTGTGTTTCTCAGACTAAACTGTGTCAGACCTTCAAACTGAATTTTATACAAAACAAAGGCAACCTGAGTAAACACAACATACAGGTTTTAAATAATAATTGTATTTGTCCGACATAAATCACCATTGTGGAAAGGTATTGGCCCCCATGATCTTAATAGATAGTTGTGCCACCTTTAGCAGCAACAATACCCCGGAGGATTTGAATATGCAGCTTTTATGCTCGCTGTTGTGCTGTAGTCACGCCTCTTAACGTTGCAGAACGCTGGCATGTGCTGTGAACGTACACACTGAAGTGGCGTTGTGACGCCTTGGGTTGGTCCAGTTTGAATAAACTAAAGGGGTCACAGAAAAAGGGAATTTGTTTCGTCGCTGTTGCGCAATGCTTGTCTGAAAGAGGCTTCTGACATTGCTGTGGTGGAATTTTGGCCCACTCTTCTTTGTCAAACTGCTTTGGTGCAGCCACACTGGAGGGTTTGTGAGCATTAACTGCTCTTTACAGGTCTCAATGGGGTTCAGGTCCAGACTTTGACTTGGCCACTCCATTCAGAGGTGGACCTGATCTTATGTTGGCATCATTGTCTTGCTGCAAGACCCAGTTGTGCTTGAGCTTCAACTCACAGACGGATAGCCTGACATCCTCCTTCAGAATTTTCTGGTAGAGAACAGAATTCATGTTTCCCCAAATTATGGCAAGAAGCAGCAAAGCATCCCCACAACATCACACTGACACCTCCATGCTTGACTGCAGGTATAATGTTCTTTTTGTGGAATGCTGTGCTTGGTTTGTGCCAGTGGTAACGGGACCCCTGTCTTCCAAACAGATCATCTTTCGACTCATCAGTCCATAGAATAATCTCCCAAAAGCTCCTCAGGGTTTGTTGTGGCAAAATTCAGACGAGCCTTAATGTTCTCCTGGACTAGCAGTAGCTTTCTCCTCGCCACTCTCCCATTGATTCCATTTTTGCCGAGTGTCTTTGCAATAGTGGAGTCATGAACACCGACGTTTATGGCGGTGAGAGAGGCCTGCAGTTCATTGGATGTTTTCTTTGGATCCTTTGTGACTTCGCCATGCTCTTGGGGGAATTTTGGAAGGTCGGCCACTTCTGGGAAGGTTCACTATCGATCCAAGTCTTCTTCATCTGTAGATAATGTGTCTCACTGTGGATCTTTGCAGCCCCAGAGGCTTAGAAATAGCTTTGTAACCCTTCCCAGACTGATGTATTTCAATCACCTCCTTCAATCTCCTCTTCCTCTTCTGGAATTTCTTTTGATTTTGTCACAGTGTGCTACTGGCGAGACCTACTAACCAACTTCATGCTAAAAATGTTCTATTTTGATTCAACAGGGCTGGTAGTAATCAGACCTGGGTGTGTCTAGTCCAGCTGCAACCACCTATTGATGCAGTTTGGTAGATTTTTGGATTGAAATAAAAAAATTTAATTTAAACTTGCATTTTGTGTTTACCCAAGTTACCTTTGTTTTATGTTCAATTTTGTTTGAAGATTCGACACAATTTAGTATGAGATGAACACAAACATAGAAGAAACCAGGAGGGGGTCCAAATACTTTTTCACAACACTGCATTTAGTCATAAACATGCAAATTAATTAAGTCACTATTCACTATGGCTCATTCTGTCATTCTAAGATCCTAATACCCTTAGCATGGTACACAAACACACAGATAGTCATGTGTACACACATTCATGCAGTCAATCACCTATTCAGTCATCTGTCATACGCTACTCCGTCATAATCCAGATTACAGTAATCCTTTGATAGGAGGAGTCCCTCTGTGAAAGGGATGTGCTGCGACGGCGAGGGAATGACTAGGATTACATGATAACCCGTGACACTTATCTTTAATATGCAACATAAAGAAGTCGGTTTGATAATGGCACCGCCTGCATCAAGACGGCAAGGCTGGCAGGGTCAAAACCCCTTTTTGATCATTTTATTTTTGGCTTTGAGTTCATCGTTATTTTGCTATGTAATTAGATTTCACTTAGAGAAGTGGGAATTGTGCAATGGCAAAGAGGCGGGAGAGAGGTTAAAGCAGTGTCACTTGCATAGCAGCAAATTTCCTCAGGCGGTTTAAACTCTTTGAAGCTTTTTACAATAAGAGTGCACACACAATCCAGTTTCACTACTTCACTACTTTTTCCAGATAAATGTGGAGACAACTTAAGTATTTACTTAAAACAAATGGTTATGGTTGAAGATGACCACAATGTCTGCCTACACAGCTGCTGTGATTTAACTTTTTAGCATAGGCTTCCACTCAGTATCAATAAATCAAGACTCCTTAAGTTGGAAGTGTTTTGTGGTGGCAGGATGAGACAATCCAGACTGCAGCAATCAGTGCAAGAAGCTTCATTTCTTTATTTTTACATTAAAGTGGCAGCCTGGTACGCTTGAGCCCTGATAATGGGTCAGCCCAAGTGCATGAATTGTGATGAGAGGCATAATTATGTTAAGCAAGCTATGTGTTATGATATTATGGCGTCACGATATGAGAGTTCAAAGCTACACCCTTGAAACATCGCATGGTTTTTGGAGCCTCGGCTGATTTGCAGACATTGCTACACATTTTGAAGAATGAGTAAACGACAAAGGAGACGACAGAAATTCAGCCGGTACTTGAGAATGACCATCTCAGCAGGCGAGCATTCAAGTTCATTCATAGCAGGACAAAAGTGGAGCTGCTGCTGAAGCATTACCTGCGTGAACATTTCAGCAGACACCATATTTAGCTACTGTATGTTTTGACTACCCAGAATTTGGTATTTCAAGTAAAAATTACAAAGAAATGCTGGTCCATTATAATACTACTACTAGTACATTCCTTCATTCAATACTAGGCTGTTATTCTGTGGCATTTCAGAAGATTTAAAGCTGGAATTGGAAACAATCTCGCTTCAGAAGAAACCTCATTTTTCCCTTTATGCATACCTCAAAAAGCCAATCCTCAAAAGCACATAAACATGCACTACTTGACTACACTGACTGTCTTGTAGCTCTCACTGCCCAGCTATGAGATATGTGAGAATTTTAAGTTTGAAACATTCCACAAGCTCTCGTAGTTTTTTTTTGTTGTTGTTTTTTTTTGTCTAATAAATACCTACATAGTAACTGTTAAATAACACATTCTCAGACTTTTTTCTATTGTCAGAGCATTCGATTTGATCGCTGTTGGGATGTTAAGAGACATATATGTCCAAATATCCTTGTTTTATTGTCTTGTTTATTGCACACTTCATCTTCCCATGCTTGCATGTTTTATTGAACTGAGCATGTAAAGTTAAGTGGGAAGGGTTGTGTATTTCTGCTTGCTTTTCCAACCGCTTTGCTCTTTGACTCCTGTTCAATTCTGCATTCTGCCATCTCGCCTCATACACGCCCACACAGCAATGCACACACTCAATGCATACATATACACTGTATGGACTCTATGAAACACGCAAGCACATGAGCAGGGATTATTTCATTTGGCTGGCATTCAATGGATATTTAGTCAGGGAGACTTTTAGATACATTGTGAAAGCATTTGTTTGCATAGTTTGTGGTCATTCTCATGTTGTTCTTTGCTCCACACACACACACACACACACACACACACACACACTGATCTACATCAGTGCCGCCTCTCTACCTTTTCCACAGCTACACCCACCTGTCCAAAGAGGGGATTGTGATACAGAAACCACCAGACCAAATCAAGATAAACACAAAACAATGTGATAACGGAGTCGAACGGGTGTAGAAATGAGTTCTATTCACTTAAATGCAGCTCCATACATACCGCTGCTGTCAGTCAAACATCCATTAAACATGTGGCATGTACACACACTCACATACTGTATGCAGCTATGCCCAAACACAGCAGAAATGTGCAAACTTTCAGTATGCATGTTTAGAAATATTTAAATACATCATTGCTTTGAGGAAAGGCAGCATCGTCCCCTTGTGCACAGCCGAGTGCTGAATAATAATGCCTTTTGTTCTCTCCTTTATTCCCATCACTGCATTCATTGCAAGTGGTCTCCCTTGTTTATCGCTGCTCGACCATTAACTTGCTCTTCATGTTTTGCATAGAGACAAAGAGGGAATGGCTTGATGCCTCAATTACCATTCTCTCGTGTTTGCAAAGGGAGCCGTCTTCCGGCCACGGTTGCAGGGTCTCTGTTACATTGATCCGCCTGCTCACACAGATACATGCAAATGAGTCCCACTGCACACACATGAAGGCACGGACAAAGGCAGTCGCATGCATTTTAAAGATCGCATTGACATTAATGAAAACCCACTTAATCAGAGAATCCGGCTCATTGTCTCACTTTTAATACAACGCAGCAACAAATTGACCCTATGCCGAATTTATGAGCAGAATCCTGTCCTGTTTGTCACGGGAATCTGGGTAAAGGTTTGATAAGTTATAGCCAAACTAAGGGTACAATTCTTATTATTGTGAAACATGGCAACCACCACAAATTCAACATTGACCACCACTTATTGATTTTCTAATTTAAAAGAAAGAGTCATAGCCACATTACTGTGAAAATGGAAATTATTCTCAACTCTTAGTGGGGAACAATAATTCTCTCGCTCTCTCTCTCACACACAGCACACACACACACACACAGTGTGTGTGCACTGTGTTCATCAATGCCTGACAGGGTTTGACAGAAGCAGGGTTCCAGGGCATTGCCCAAACATTGTCCAAGAGGCCCAGGCTTGACTGGTCAGTGCAGAGATTGTTTACCCCTCTCTGGCCACACCAGTGTGTGTGTGTGTGTGTGTGTGTGTGTGTGTGTATATGTGTGTGTGTGTGTGTGTGTGTTTATGTGTGTGTGCCGATGCCGAATAACAAGTTATCAGGAGCAGGAGATGGAGAGGAGATCAAGAAGAAAGGAGGAAGCAGAGGTTCATTTCATGGGGCCGTTGACTCTTGGTGAGACATCAACTGAAAGTGGGTTTGGAAAGGGGAAAGATTTTGATAAGGAAGAGACGGGGAGCCAAAAGAACATGTCTTTGGCTCTGTGGTGGAATTTCCTCAGTGTTGTATACAGATTAGTGCTTTCATGTCTCAGGAAGCCCCACCATCGGACACAGATGTCTTCCATTATAAATGGGAAAGTTGTCATTCCATAGGGCTCTGTATCCGTTTTGGAAATATGTTTCCAAGTATTATTAATCACTCATAATTGATTACAAGTATGAATTCATCCAAACCCCAAACTAGGTCTTTACCTTTTGTGTTAGATAGGATAGGTAGATAGGAAACATGTATGCAAGCAGCAGAGATGACTCTTGCAGATTTTCAAGGACAGCTTATGGTAATGCACGAAACAAAACTAGTCATACTGATGGTTAAAACTCGGTGAAGAAAAGTGGCTTTCTTAATATTTCCATGTATTATGCCCTACATAAGTCTGTGCTGGCCTAAATTTCCTCTGCTTCACTTTACCTGTCAGCTGGGATTCTATTTTGGCTCTCTCACCAATTATTCATATTATTTCCACAACCGTACTTTATTTTGGAGGAGAATTGAGCATGGAGACGAACGAACAGGTGGTGAAAGAGCTTCATTTACATGGCATCTGTTCTATTTTTTCTGTTTTACAGTTCTCCTCTCAAAACAAAATAAAAAATAATAATTTGTCACTGAGAGACATGGAGGTTTAGAGTAAGGTAAGTGTTAATTTTGTCAACCAAAATCATGACTCATGAAGGCAACATCAATATTTTTCTATTGGTATCTTTTATATATAAAAATAAATAAATAAACAAAACACAAGCTTGTCAGTACTGAATATTCACCTCATAAGGTTTCCCTCCAGATAGGGGTCTCTTGGGTAAGATGCATTATACCTTTTCCCTCTTGATGTATTTGTAGCCCTTTTTACACTGAGATCTTGCAGCAGAGCTGCAACAAAGTCCCTTCACTGCACCGTCTTTTTTTTTTATTTACATAGAACAAACCAACAGAGGCATAATGATGCTCTATGGAGGAAAGGAATGGAGGGAAGGGGTGTGACGTATAACACAGCAGTCTGGGCATCCAGTGTGACATTTTAAATGAGCAGTACTTGTAAACAATGAAATAATATGGCAAAAGACAGTCATTTACCTTCCTTGTTACATGGCAGTGGATCTCATTCTCAGCTCCCGGACCTCACGCTGTCTAAGCTGCTAACTGCTACTCACTGATTTTTCAATCTCCCAGTGTGGGCTGCACAAATAATACGCATCAAACTGTCACCAAAATGTGCCGCCACAGACGATTCGGCGCTACTACCTCTGCTTTAAACTTCTTCTTTTTTTTTGACATTTATAAGAATGATGAACAGCAGTCAGATGAGCTTTAATGTTCCTCTGGGTTAGCAGCGACTTGGGATGTCATTTTTTGCCTGGTGTCTTTTGGAATGATGGAGCCATGAACACTGACGTTTCATCACCGTGAGAGAGGCCGGCAGCTGTTTGGATATTTTCTTTGGATTTGGTATCACTTGCTGAATGAGCCTTTGCCGTGTTCTTGGAGGAATTTGGAAGGTCGGCCACTTCTGGGAAGGTTGACTATTGTTCCAGGTCTCCTCCATTTGTAGATGGTGTCTCTCACTGTGGATCTGTGGAGTCACAATAGTTTTGTAAGCCTTCCCAAACTGATGAATTTCAAACACCTTCTTCCTCATCTCTTCTGGAATTTCTTTGATTTTGGCATAGTGTGTTACTGCTGAGACCTACTAGCCAATTCCATGCCTCTGAAAATGGTCTAATTAAGTGATAATTTGATTGGCTGGTAGTAATCAGGCCTGGGTGTGTCTAGTCCAGCTGGAAACAGTTATTAATACAGATTGGTGTTTTTTTTGGATTTAGTCATAAGAGGGCAAATACTTTTTCACACAGGCCATGTTGCTATTAGATACCCTTTTTTGATTCAATAAATAATGAGCATTTGAAACTTGCATTTCGTGTTTACTCAGGTTGCCTTTGTTTTATGTTAAAGTTTGTTTGAGGATCCAAGACAATCTAGTATTAGACACATACAAAAATAGATGGAACCAGGAGAGGGTTGAATACTTTTTCACAGCACAGTATATGTAGAATAAAATGGAAGTATTTTTATTTGAGTGAATTTACCCTATACGGCAAAATCTTTTAGTTGTCATTAATTATATTTGCTCGTCTAAAATGAAATGCGTATTCAAAAATCTGTAAATAACTACGACTTGGATCAAGATGAAAATCTTTGGCAAAATTAACATTTGATAGGGCTGAGCTGACGGTGACGGCCAGAATCTTAAGTGTTTTGGCATCCACACATTTCTTTCTGCCATCTGGTTCCACTGAAGCGTGAAATTTTAAAAAAAAAAAAATTGCCAAGAATTCTTGCAAAAAAGCGTAAAATTGTAACCCATTATGATAAGGTGTAACAGGCTTGAGGATATATTTTTCAAAATAAAGAGTGTATGTTTTGATAGAAATTAGCATTGAATCATTTGTGCTTGTTTTACTGGTAGTATCCACCATTGTCTAATGATGGGATCGTGGAGAAAGTCATGTAGAACTCAGTCCAGAGTTGTGTGTCTGACTATCTTTAAAAGTAACGACCAGCTAGAAATGACATCGGCACTCCCCCCCCTTCCCTCCCTTGTTTTTTTTCTCCCAGCAGCGTCTGCTCGAGCTCCTCCAATATAACTCCTGCTAGTGTGGTGCTGCTCTCGACTTCCTTCTCCACTCTTCCTCCTCCTCCTCTTCTTTCTCCTCTTCCTCCCTTCACACAGCTGATGCCCAGGTACACTGGCATGTCTGCACTCCCCTCCTCCCTACCTTTTTTTTTTCTCTCCCACACCTCTTTCTCCTCCTTTTATTTCCTCCCCGTTGTCCTGCCATCTCTTCTCTTCTCCCACTGCACTTCTTTTTCCTCTGTCTCTAGCTATCCTCATACCCGGACAATGATAATAAGTACTATAAAAATCCTTTGTCCTTCAACTTTGTCGAGCTGTTTGGCCCAATTTCAAATGTCATATCCTCGGCACTGTATCTGAAAGACTGTGATGGAGACTATTAGAGTTTAATTCATACCCAAAATAACTACTCTGCATCTGCTTTTTCATTTTTGTCACATCTGTGACATTTCAAAAGAGGTAATGGAAATGGAAGTCATGCGACTTTGCCTTCATGCAGCCCTGCCAATTTGTCTTATTTCCTTTCTCCAAGCCTTAGTTGCTTCCTTGTCTCCTCACTTCCTTCGTATCACCCAGCCCCCTTTCATCTGTTGTTTCCGTACTTCTGCTTGCTGTTTTGCTCATTTGACTTCCTGCTGTATTCCCTAGCTGTAGTTGTCTGTCACTGCCTAGCTTCCTTCATCTGTAGCATCCATTCCCACTTTGCACTTATCACTACCGTCCTTTCTTTCTCTTCTTGCGTCTCCCTTTGCCCCCAAATTGTGTACTGTGTGGGCAATAGTGTGTGCCTCTTCAACTGTGTCACCTTCCTTGCATATCCTTCTGACCGATTATCTTCCTACCTCCAACCTCATTTTCTTGTCATGCTTCTCCATCTCCCGACTTCCTCGCCTTGTTTCTCATCAATGTATCCACTGCTCGGCCCTCATCCTCATGTCCCCCATTTGATCCCTTACCTCATGCCATCCATCCTCATCTCCCTCTCATTCACCCCCTTGCTCCCTTATCTATTAATTCTTGTCTCTCCTACCCTGTCCGGTATCTCCTGCCCTGAGGATTTGTGCCGCACTTGTCTGCCGGTGGGTTTTGACAGACAGGGGCTTGACCTTGTCTCAGACCATGCAGCCGCGAAGGCTGAGGGACGTGTCAGCCTCACCCTCGATCACATCTTCCCTGTGCAAACACTTACAGGGATGTGCACGTGTAACAAGACGCTTTTTCTGTAATAGCACACATGCAAGTGTTTCCATGCACACACAGAGGAGTCTATATTCAGATGCAAATACACCTAAAAAAAAAAAGCACAAACGCACAATGTGGGTCCGTCAGGCTCTCGGTGAATGCCCTCCCAGCTGTGCGCCAGGTCTGTGTGAAGGGCTGATGTGTTCTGACATTCACATTAACACACTTGGTGAAACACATGAAGGCGCACACACGCACCCAGCTCTTTGTATGCGTCCTCGAATGACATCACTTGACTTTCCTATACACAAACCATCCACCTAAATTCCATCAGTCCTCACGTTTTAACCTTACCGCGATGCAATCGGATCTCAATTGTCAGACTGCCTGAAAACAGATAAAGTAAGATTAAGTCCACTTGACTTGTTGGTGTTGCTTGCAGATACAAAAACGTAAACAAATATGTATATTCTCTGTCATAAACCCCACTTTATAGAAACTAACGTGCTGCTGAGAACACCCCAGGATTTTTTTATGATCTTTTAATTTCATATATATCCTTGTTCGCTAGATAAACCTTTCATGTGCTTTGGATTTCACAATCAAACCTTACTTCTGTTCCTTGGCTCTATCCCTCTCGTTTTGTTTTTCAACCCTTGCGCTAATCCAAGCAAATACGGTACTGCCCCTCCAGAAGGTCTCGTTAATCTGTACTTTACAACATGTGTGTGTGTGTTTGTGTGGATTGCGTGCGTTTGAGTGCAAAGAGCCAAGTTCTCCACTAAGCTGGGAAGACATCAGTATGATCACAGAGCGCTCTCTCCTCTTTAGATCCCCTGTGGTGGCAGGGGATGAGAGATTTTCCATGTAGATGTATGTGTAAAAAAAAGTCCAGTTACCCCAGTATGTGTGTGTTCAACATTCTCAGAATGGGTAAAACAATAAGAGCATCTTTGTGTATGACTTGCTCAGTCAAATCAGGCAGGATCTCTTTGTCTCAGATCGTTCAGCTGCTCATTAGTACTATTGTATCAGGGGCCTTGCTGGATGCCTCTCCGCATAGTTTCCATCTCCTCTATCAATACTCTCATCTTCGCTTTTCCTCATCTCACAGTTATTGCACTTTCATATAATCCACTACGTTGCAAGATAAACAGTGTCTGATGCTTATTTCACTTTATTTTTTTTCCTGCCAACTGGGATAAAACACTGTCTGATCCTTGCCTTTGTTTCTCTTTGCAGACAATGCGGCTACAGCAAAGCTTCTCAAGAGGGAGACGAGGAACTTTACTTCCAGTGTAAGTGACAGCAGTGATTGCTCTGTTATATCACAGATGTTTGTGTGTGTGTGTGTGTGTGTGTCTGTGAACTTAAGATGTTCAAATTCTGAGCGGAGGGGGAGGTGTCCCTCCTATTACATGTGCCGGAGTGCATGCAAATACACACTTATGAATGCACCCAAGCGCCTGCATTACGGATGACTTCTGAGGCATTGGTGGCACGGCATTAATTCTTAATTCTGAGTGCACGCTTAGCCAACTCTGAGCACACTGACACACTCCATTAGGTGGGGTGTGTGTGGTGGAGTTTGATGGGGAGAGATAGAAGTCAGGAGGGGAAATATAAAGAGTGAGGGACTTGAGAGGGGGGGAGGAGAGAGGAAGAAAGAGGGTGAAAGCTCCAGAAGGAGGCAGACAGCAGCGGAGCTTGCGCCTCCAGAGTGGACGTTTAACGTTGTTGTCATAAATTATGTCGTACATGGCTGTAAATGTTGCTTTTCCTAAACTCTGCTCAGACGGCTCTCTCAGTGGGCTCTTTGTTTGACATTGACAGAATGGAAGTAGTTTGACATATCTCCCGTTTGTGTGTAAGTCTGCATGCCAGTGCTTTGCTAATGTGGTGGTGTGTGTACACTGTTTTGTAAATTCAGTGTGTGTGTGTGTGTGTGTGTGTGTGTGTGTGTGTGTGTGCGCGCGAGTACGCACATGTGCATGCTCATTTGCGTTGTTTAATCTCCCAGCATGCCGAGCCCTCTGGAGAGGTTGGAGCACTATGCCTGATGAATAATGAGCCGAAGCCATGCGGCTGGGAATTCAATCTGCCCAAACAAAGACATGCCAACAGCTGACAAGCACGCAATACTCACAGAAACGCGCACACATTTTTTTTTTGGCCTGCTTTTTCAAACACACTTTTTTTGTAGGACACGGACACTCGCACAAAGAGGTACAAAGACACGTTTTTGTTCTCTTTATCCAACGCGCGCGCGCACTTTTTAATCCACTTCCTGTTCCCAGACCGTGAACCCGCCATGCCGCAGGTCTGCCTCACCTGGAAATACGGAGCGTGTATGTGGCAAATTCAAATCTCCTCCTCCTCCTCCCACCTGTTCATCCGCACATTCGCAACACACTACATGACCCCCCCCCCCCCCCCCAAAAAAAGTGAATGAGTGAATAAAATGAGTGTGTGAGGACTAAATTGGAGGAAGGAGCTGGCAGAGATGGAGAGACCCATCATGAGTGACACTGCTCAGAACATTAGTTTTATGTTGGAGTATGTGACCTAGAAATGCAACGGAGGGGGATGGAGGAACCACTAATCTGCAGTCTCCATTAACAGGCCAGTTTTAGATACCATCCAGATTTTAATTGCATGTGAGAGAGAGAGACAGAGGAGGACGATGTCTGGGGAAATGAATGGGAAAAGATAGCTAGGTGTGTTATGAAGTGTTTGTGGCCTTTGGTTTAGAATTGCTCCACTAGGTTGTCCGTTGAAAATTATGCAGCCGAGTGTGAACATAGTTCAGTTTCCCCCCTCAATCGCTCATGGCAGTGACACGGTTAACCCTGAAACTAATCAGCCACTGAACCAATGAAGCATGCGTCTGTGTGTCATATATGTGTCCGAGGGTTCGCAGCCATTTTCAGCCCATATAGACAATTTTATGAGGCATGTGAGCATCCCCGTGTGTGTGTGTGTGTGTGTGTGTGTGTGTGTGTGTGTGTGTGTGTGTGTGTGTGTGTGTGTGTGTGTGCGTGTGCGTGTGTGTGTGTAGGTATGGGTGTGTGCTGCAATGCCGGTTTTACAGCAGGGCATTTAAAAACCATTTTTGACAGAAAAGAGTTTTCGATCCTCCACTCAACCGCGGCCTTGAATAGAAAAAGGTTTCACTTGCTTCATAATTGGACTTTTGGCTTTATTTGTCGGTGTGTGTGTGTGTGTGTGTGTGTGTGTGTGTGTGTGTGTCTGTGTGTGTGTGTGTGTGTGTGTGTGTGTGTGTGTGTGTGTGTGTGTGTGTGTGTGCGCGCGTACACACAAACATTCTTGTGAGTGTATTTGTACACACAAGCAAACACGCGTGTCCAAGTGTGTGTTGGATCAATAAGCCGTTATGAGGCAGCCAGTATAGGATACCTCAGATCGATCCAGAGCTGTAATCACATTTCAGAGCCTCTGCCTGTATTTTGGGAAAACTACCAGGCCTTTTCCTGGAAGATTATCCTTAACATGTGCTAACAAGGGTCAAAAGTCACCTAATTGAGAACTACAGTCCATTGCTTAATGGTTATTGGCTACCTTCTGGCTAGTTCATTTACTAGCTGTCCGTCTTAGGCAGTAGACAGTTGATAGAGAAGCGAGGCTCAGTGTGAAAGCAGGTAGTGCTTTTGTTTTGTTGGATACTGTTAAACAGTTGGGGTCGGTGTCAGCTGCGTTTTTACGTGTCAGCAGAAACCGTTGTGTCTCATTAGTGACACAGAGGATGTTTTGGCGACATCCTTGAAAAGAATGTAATGGTTAAAAATAACCCGCTGTTGTATGTTAACGAGTTGTGCGTAGCCCACGATCCACCACTTTTATTGTAACCAGGCTATTCATCTCATGTCACAGACAAGATAGAGCACATAGAGTAATGCATTTTTGTCCTAAGAGACCTGCTGTCATTGTTCTGGGGAGATTCAGTGTAGTATACCCAAACTCAAACACTAACAGAGCTGCAAACCAACAAGTACCCTGGCACTTTCTCTGCCTCAGCATTTTAATGTCTATAATGTCCTGTCCCAGTTTCTTACTGAAGATTATATTATGCTCTCTCTCTCTCTCTCTCTCTCTGTCTCTCTCTCTCTCTCTCTCTCTCTGTGTGTGTGTGGATGTGTCTTATTGAGATAACATTATGAAGCAGGCAGAAAAGACAAAGAAGCCCTGGTGAAAGAGTCCTGTGATTCTACTAAAGCCGTGTGGAGGAAACCCAAAGTCAGATTTTAAGCCCTCGGAGCCGTTCAGTTCACAAGGACAAAACGAAAACTGAAAATTAAACAAGCTATGAATACATAAACAGGGCTATTTTGTATCTTTTGAATGGAAATTAAATTGGGATCTTTTTTTATTTCATTTTTTCATTTATTTCTTTGTTTGTTTGTTTGTTGTTAGCAGAATCACACAAACACTACTACAACAGATTTTTATGAAACTTGGTGGAAGGGTTAGACATGTGGCAATGAAGAACCCATTAAACATGGGTGTATGTATCTGGGTAAAGGGGCAGATCCAGGAATTGCTTTTTGGTAGAGCGGCCATCCACTTATCAGAAGGTCGGAGGTTCGATCCCCAGCCCCTGCAGTCTACATATCGAAGTGTCCTTGGGCAAGATACTGAACCCCAAATTGTTTTTGTGAGAATGGTTACTGCTCCTAATGAGCAGGTGGCACCTTGCATGGTACGAATGCCACCACTGTATGAATGTTGGTGTGACTGGGTGAATGCTGGCTTGTGTTGTAAAGCGTCAGTCAGACCAGACAAGCGTTTTAAGAGTACAGTCCATTTACTTCCTTTAACATTGTGACTTGGGCTTTTTTCATATTTTCCATCTATCGGGCACAAACTACCTGATGGATTTTGATTAAACGTGGTCGAGGGATTGGACATGTTGCAAGAAAGAACCCGTTAAAATGTGGATTGGATCCCGATAATGGGGCGTATTCAGGAATTCTTTTTCCACTTTTTTGAACATTGCAAGGCTTTTATTGACTGCTTTTGTCAGCTGATGGATTACAATGAAACTGGGTGCCAAGGAATAAACCATTTTTATTTTTTTAAGTCGTTTGCATTAATATTGTGAGATCCCCGAGCACAGCCATTTTGATTGTGCATGTGTCTCGATTAAGGTTGAATTCATTAAAAGGGGCTGTCGGGCCTTTGCAGAGGTGCGTGCCCTAATGATTGCCCTTCTAGTTTATGTAATTAACGCCACAAATTTGTGGCTAAACATGTCAAACAGATATTTTCCGCAGGCTTACAGTGATAGTGAGGTTGTTTGCAGGAAATGTTTGAGCTTTCTCAAACATCAATGGCAAAGCTCAGTAATTGATTTCAGTCTGTGAAACAAGGATCAGGTTTTTTTTTTTCACTGTCCAGTTTGGTCTACAATACGACAGAGAGAAATTCTTTGTTGAAGGAGTATATATATCCCGATTCCTCCTCAGACTGTGACCGCAGTAGACAATAAACTGATGCAGACATGAGAAATGTTCTGTATTCTGTATAATGTATCTCTCTGTGCTAAATAAACAGATGAGTCTGTATTTATGTGCTCATACACAGCTTTTTTATTGGTGTCCGAGTCGGAGAGTGGCTGTTTTTTTTATCTATTCTGTGCCTCATGGACATTTTGCTGCTGCAGCCTTTTTATATTTTAATATGTTTTGTTTTTTCAGCAGACAAACCTGTGGACCATTAATGTCGTGTCGCCGTCCTGTTTTGCCTCACTAGTACAATCCTAAATTCATGTGAGGCATGTCTTAAATAGTATACCTTTGCTTGTGTGTTCAGTTAAGATCCCAACGCGGAGGACCTACATAGACCCAGAGACCTGCGAGGACCTGCTGCAGGCTGTACATGCCTTTGCCAAGGAGCAGGACAACTCCAGCATCAAGATAGAGAGGATTGTGCACACAGGTAAAGGCTGGACTTAAGAACCAACAGGATTGTTGCAGTTTGTAACTCTCTAAAGTTGGTATTTTTAATAGTGCATTAGTATTAAAAACAGCAAAGGCAGAGACTCCTGACTTGATACTTGAAAACACTGAACTTTACATTTCCCAGGATGCAACTCAATAGCATTTTTCACAAATGCACCCTATTTGCCGATGTTTTTCACACTCTTCATGATGAGATTTTTTATTTTTTTAATAATTTTTTTTTTTACCAAATCGTAATGGAAGCAAAATAATTCTTAGCCTTCCTTCCATTTTTTTATGTCCACATTTTTAAGAGGTATGAAAAGATAAAGCAAGTATGAACAATGGAACAAAACAGACGATGGGAAACACTGCAATAATCTTGAGGCAACTCAAGGTGTTTTTACACTTTCCCTCAACCCGACTTTGAAAGAATCAGTTCATCATTCTGGTATCTTACTGATTTTTTGCCAATATCAAGCTGTTGTGATTATTCTGACTGTTTACATTGTCTCTGCTTGAAGTCCACATGTTGCACCTGCACCATCTCTTTTTTATCCCATTGTATTTCAAGTCTCTCCCTCTCTCTTTCTCAACATTAGTGTCATCTTATTCTCCACAATACATTTGTATTTCTCCACTTCCGTTCTGCACCAACCTTCCCCACCACTCTCTCAAACCCCCGTTCATTCATTTCCACTTTCTTTTTCATCTTTGCACATCTCTTTGCCCTGTTATTTCTCTGCTCACTTTGGCTGTTCATTAATCAACAAGGATCATGTCCCATCTGTCTCCGCCCACAGGTGACTTCGGGGAGGTGTGTCGGGGCTGCCTCAAGCTGCCCAGTAAGAGAGAGCTGCCGGTGGCCATAAAGACATTAAGGGCCGGATGCTCTGACAAACAGCGTCGCTCCTTTCTCAGCGAAGCTGGCATCCTGGGGCAGTTTGACCACTCCAACATCATCCGGCTAGAGGGTGTCATCACCACCGGTAAGGAATATGGGAGGGGAGATGAAGCAGAAAACATAAAGGCAATGTGGGAGGATGCTGATACCACTGTGAAAAGAATGGGAGTGGGTGAGGATGAGAAGAAGCAGAGACAGAGGAAACATCCAGGGCTTTCAACGATCAGAGGAGGAAAGGGACAGTTTGACCACCTCCAGTTCATCACCTGCATTCCAATGAAGAGGGGAGGGCAAAAAAAAAGCAAAGCTGTAGGGACGCAGAATGGGGTAAAACAGGGACTTGGAATATAACCATTTCAATATTGTACATGTGGAGGGGGTCATCACCTCTCGTAACCCTGAAGGGAGACAGGAAATCAGCAGCACTAGCACCGGAGATGGAAGGGAGTCGAGATGATAGGGGAGAGCACTGCTATGCTCCAGCACTTCAATATCACACGAATGGAGGGGGTCAGCACTCACAGCAGAGAGGGCGGGACAGCAGGATGATAAAGAAGAGGCTGAAGAGTAGAGGAGCAGGGTTTTGGGACAGATGCCATGCGCTAGCAGCAGCTGACCTACATCAAGGCCCATTTTCCACTGACAGATAGCAATTGTGGTCCTAGAGTGAAAACAAGATGGTGGGAAGGGAGGACCGGGGGGGGGGGGGGGGGGGACTTGATAGACAGAGAAGATGAGGTAGGGGTTAATGGCAGGTGAGGGGAGAAGCTATAAAGAGTTTGTGAAGTTTTTGTTGCTGCCACAGTGATGCTGGTGTGTGTTTGTGTGTGGGCACGGTGCCCGAAAAACACACTGTGCGCGCAGTAGGATGGCAGCAGATGTGGAGGGTACAGTAATTGGTGCTAGAGACCCAGTGGGGCCCTGAGATCCACTCCAATCTCTCTCACCATCACGTGCACACACACACACACACACACACACACACACAGTCAGTCCCATATGCTCACTCTCTCTTTCACTATCATTGACACACACACCTGCTCACTTGCCTCCTCCCTTGGAACGAAATCACACATCCGTGCACACAAAAAACACACACCCACCCACCGACTGTTGGACTACAAATCACCTATTTTACATCACTTAACCCCCCACTACCCCCCCCCAACAGATCCTCACTCAGACCTCCACAACCTGCAGCCAGCGCCCATCTCTTCACTAATCTTCCCATCCTTTTACCATAATTCAAGGCCACATGAAATTATAGGTGTGTCCCACTGACTCGGAAAGGCTTCGTTTTTTTTTTTTTCTATTCTTCCTTCTTCCTCTCCTGCCTCCATATGTAGCTTCCCTATAGTATGAACAATTTGGTCGACCTTCTTAGCGGTGGTTCAGAATTATTGGCGGAGGAAGTGCTCAGATCCATTACTTAAATAAAAGTACCAAAGCCATTGTTAGGCAAAGTTTAATACTAGCATATTAATATGATATAATTATTGATATGACTTAAAGTGGAGGTTCTTTTATTTTTTTTGGGGGGGGGGTAAATTTATCATTAAGTTAGACCTTGTTTTATTGTATAGTCTTTATATCTTAACGTGGTTTTAATGAGTTGCATGTCAAAGGCAAAGTGCCTTTTATATTTAATAACAGCATTAAGCCCATAACCAGATCAGGTTATTGGTAAATCCTGACTTACTTGGCGTGTGTGGATTTACTTCCATTTAAATGACTGGGAACCAGAACGTTTGTCGTTCCTGGACAGCTGGACCAAGTATGACTGTAACGATATTTTCTCCATGATATTTTTCCCCTGAGCAAGTTGCTATTTACAGTTTAGTCAAAAATAGATACGTTGACTAGTATGCAGCAACTTATATTTGGCGGTATGGCTCTGCTCTGGGACCTCCCTGCCCCTTCAAAGCGCCTGCGTTGAAAGCCTGAGGCAGTAAGAGCACTCCTTTCCTGCCCTTCCATGAGCCATCATAGGAAGGCTATAAGCAGGGAGAGCAGCCTGCAGAGAACAGAACCAGCATCAATGACAACAAAGACATTGATTAAGTCAGACATAACATGAAAAGGAGGAGCTGGGGGGGGGGGGGGGGGGGGGGGAGATGGGTTCCTCGCAGAGGAAGCAGAAAAGGGAGACAGGGTATATGTTTGAATGAATTTGTGTGATGCAGATCCTCTCTCTGCGTTTTTGTCAGGATTTGCAATCATAATCTGAACCACAGCATGTTTTCAGTAGTTAACATGACACAAACTCTTTCTACTAGGCCCTTGTTTGTAGCTGCATGTTTCTGTCATCCCAGTGCTGTGGAACCCATCAACAGTCCCTGTCTAATTCACATTAATCACATGATTGCAGGGATATTATGGCAGTGTTTCAGTGCTAACTCACAGCTAACAGAGAGTGTTATTGATCGCTGATCCAAATATGTCCCTTAAAGTTCAGTAAACCATGAATTGTGGGTATTCTAGTGCCAAGTTACTTGTCACTTTTGTAATAATCCTGCAAAAACTGTCAGGACTGATTATGTATTTTTTAGATAAGTTGTTTAGATGTCTGTCCATGCCTCAGCCTCCCATAATCCACTTCTTCCTTCTCTTTGTTTCCTCTCTCCTCCAACTGCTGCAGTCTTATTTTCCTCCTCTGTGCACTTCATAGCACTGCTGGATCCCTTCCATCTGTGCCTGGGCACTGTGTGTGTGTGTGTGTGTGTGTGTGTGTGTGTGTGTGTGTGTGTGTGTGTGTGTGTGTGTGTGTGTGTGTGTGTGTGTGTGTGTGTGTGTGTGTGTGTGTGTGTGTGTGTGTGTGTGTGTGTGTGTGTGTGTGTGTGTGTGTGTGTGTGGGAGCATGCATGTGTTTAGTGTATATGAACGTGCATATTTTGACTGTGTGTATAGTCGTGCACATATTGTGTGTGTGTGTGTACGTGAGTGTTTGAGGGTCGTTAAACTTGCTGAGACAGCCAGAGCAGCACACAGGTTCTCTTGACTCCTCCACAGTTCATTGGGTGAGGAATGGCTTTGCACAATGCCTGCCATGCTGCCAAGTGGACTCGGCTCACTTTATTTTCCTCCCTCAATCCCTCCCTCCCCGTCTTGATTACCTGTCTCCCTTTATTTTACTTTGGTGGATTCTCTCAATTTCTCCTCGTCTTCACTTATAGCTATTCTCCTTTGTCTTGCTCTCTGTCTTTCTCCAGGTAACACCATGATGAT
The DNA here is from genome assembly GCA_037577475.1 of Chaunax sp. Z400. NCBI lineage: Eukaryota > Metazoa > Chordata > Actinopteri > Lophiiformes > Chaunacidae > Chaunax > Chaunax sp. Z400. The sequence goes on from CM075200.1 coordinate 8,776,552, forward strand.
TATAGTGGAGAGCATGTCTAACGGAGCCTTAGATTCCTTCCTTAGGGTAAGTTTTTTTTTTTTTTTTTTAAAGGTGCATGTATACTTTTATCTTATATGTGCGCGCAGATGTATTTGCTCATTGTCTACTAACAAAATAAAGCATCGTTCTGTTTTTGAGATGTTTCACAAACAAGGCATTTTCTTCTAATAAACCTAAATTTACTATTATTATAGTGCCATCCTAAGGCGGAAATATTTGTGCTTATTACAGTAAGAAGGACAACGTAGCATAATTAACTGCACAAATGGAGTGTTTCCTGCATAAAGATGCTGTAAGCTTGTGTAAACTGTTATTGTGCCCCCTGCTCTGTGAACCGCTGCGGTGCGGTTTATAATGATATGAATTAATGGCCTGTTTATTTTTATTCTCCAAATAGAGGGATTCAGCTCAGTGAGCACAACATTGTACTGTAGCAACAGATTTGTCGCCTTTTTGGATCACTACATACGCACTATATATACACTCGCCCTCTTCTCTTTTCTTTTTTCTTTCACTCCATCCCTGTTCTTCTTTGCATTACTTCCATCTATATTCTGCTTTTCCTTTTGCCTCCAATGACCTCAGAAACACGAGGGCCAGCTGAGTGTAATGCAGCTGATGGACATGCTGACTGGTGTTGCATCAGGGATGAAGTACCTCACCGAAATGGGCTTCATCCACAAACGGCTGGCTGCACACAAGGTAAGGGAGCAGGTGGGAGGAGATGATGGAGGAGAGGGTGCTGGGTGATGTATGTCTCAGGCTATTGCAAGTTTTCACAGGTGGGTTATACAGAATATAATTTGTCCATGTTTGCAACTATGTTTGACAAACACTTACCTGCAGGTTTCTGTTTGAGTAGTGCACAAAAATGAACATGATGAGGCAATACTGTCAAAATTGTTTTGTCACATTCATGGTTTGGCATTTTCCTAAACAGCCAGTCTTTCAAATTGCAAATGCAGGGGTCATGTTCCGGGAAAATCAGGAAAAAGAATATTTGTTCTTGTAAACAATCAATTGTCCCCGGTAAAGATAAAAGCTTCTCCCACCAGGTGGTGAGCTCTCGTGCTGAGATTGTTTCCCCTCCATTTGTAGGATGCTAATCAGCAGGGGTGCACATAGAAGTTTTGGTCTGGTTCTAAAATGAGCACCTGAACATGTTGCATGGAACAGGTTTAGCTCAGGGGTTCCCAAACTTTTCACCCCCCGACCCCTAAAATAACTTTACCAGAGACTCACGACACCCACTATCCCCAGAGGTGGTTGAACCACACAGACATTAAGCGCACACACACTAATAGGCTTATCCAAACACATATTTTTAGCGCTTCTTGTTCTAATATGTGGTGCACATCCTTTTATTTTGACCACGTATTCGCACATGCGCACCAGTTATGTGCACCCCTGCTAATCGGTTTGTTTTCGAAATCTCAGGTGCTGGTTAACTCCAACCTCGGCTGCAAGGTATCTGGCTTCAGACCTCTTCAGGAGGACAAGATCGAGGCCATCTACACGACGCTGGTAAGAGAAAACCACAATGAAAACATCCACTTTGCAGAATTTGAAAGATTTCCTATTTTACATTCCACTCTCCTAATTAATGGCTCTCAAAGTAGCACAAACCCCGATGCCAGGGAGCTGACACATGTAGAGGTAATATTTCTAATGAGCAACAAGCACTAAATGAGAGTTAACACACATCATATCTCATATCTGTGCCGGTTGAAGTCATATTTTTAGGCTGTCTGAGAAAAAAAAAGTATTTCAGTGCTGCATTTCCCTTGATTTTCTCAGTTTCCACTTAAACTGAACCCACTTATCTAAAGATTATTTTGATCTCCTGAAAATACGCTCTAAAGCTTTTCAAAGAGAATATTAAAGCCTGACTTCTCCACACCCTTTTCACGCCGTGTCTCACCTCTGCTCTGCCGTAGCACGGAGGGAAGAGTGTGGTGCTGTGGACTGCTCCGGAGGCCATCCAGTACCACCGCTTCTCCTCAGCCTCGGACGTCTGGAGCTTTGGCATTGTCATGTGGGAGGTCACGTCCTTCGGAGAGAGACCCTACTGGGATATGGGCAACCAGGATGTAAGTGTGTGTGAGATAGGTGGGGGGTGCTTTCCATTAATGATTTCCTTTTCATTCCCTTACAAGTCTCCCTCTCACTGTCACCTCCTTCTAGCAATGAACCCTATATCCATGCCTAGCTCGGATCTTATTAAAAGAAAGCCCAGAAGCCACAGTACCTCTGAAAGCTTTTTGCAGGGTCTAAGTCCCTCTCTTTAAGTCTGAATCAGCTCCATGACCAATCCTGTTTTCTCTTAAGGACGCATTGACCCCCTTCCAGCGGCCTCCCCCTGTCCCAGAGTGGATCCTGCTCTTAAAAGTGCAAAGAAAAATCCCTCTGGAAAAATTCTTTCAGGAAATGTAAAGCGCTTGCTATTCGAGGGTTGAAGAGATTGTCCAGTCGATAGGACCCTGCCGCCTGTCACAGGGAACCTATAATTTCCAAGTCGGCGTGGGTGGGTGCTCTGTTTGGCTGTCATCACTCCCACCTCTTTGTCCTTCAAAAAAAAAAATAAAGTTGTTTTATTCAACTTTGTGAAGGGACTCAAGGTCCTGGAGTGCAGCTGAAAGCATGATGCAAGTCTGCTAAAGAGACGAGAGAGCAGCTCACTCTTTGTAGCAATTTTAATTGAAGCCAGCAACACACAGAGCATTGCAAAGTACGAGGTGATAATTTTAGAATTATTATCGTTCATCAAGTCCAAAACCTTAATCATGCTAATGCGCTCTCAAATTACTGTCATCGTGAAATAATGCGTGCACTTTTTGCAGGCAGGTGTGTAGTTAAAAAACAACGGGTTATTAGTGTGTTCCATTTATGACTGTCCAACATTAATATGCATGAGTTATTCAGCAGGCACAAGAATAGCTATCTCTTTGCAGTTCTTTTTTTCCTGCTGGCGCCCTTTCATAAAACAAGAGAAAGTTTCCTCTCAGCCCGGTTTATATTATGAAACTATCCAATTGAGAGGGCAAAGGTGAAGCTTGTAGAGAGCCAGGGATATTAATCCACTTTAAATTGATACATTATATCATAACGGAATTGTTGGTCGGCCTGTCCACCAACGACCTTTACCTAGCGACTTTGATTAAATGGAAAATGTCAAATGCTGAAAGGCCTTTTATGAATGCCGATTGGTGAGACAGGGGCTTAAGGGGCTGGGAGGATGGTGGAGATGGGGTGGTGGGTGTGTGAGTACAGAGAAGAGAGTGTTTTAGGGAAAAAATGCCACTGAGGGATGTCATTTTTTGTGATTATGCCCTGACTTTATTTCCAGGTGATTGGTTTTTTTTAGTGACTCAGGAGGAGGACATATCGCATGCCCCGAGATTTATTGAGAGGACGTGTCATGGGGTGTTATGACGAATGGAGACAGCATTAGTTTGATGGAGGATTGAGCAGCATTGAGGTCCAGACTCAGACTAGACCTCTCCCAAAGCTCTCATTTAACTCATTTTGAATAATTCAGAGGCGGACTTCCTCTTATGCTTGGGATCATTGTCTTGCTGCATGACCCAGTTGCTCTTTAGCTTCAACTCACAGACTGATTACCTGACATCCTCCTTCAGAATTTTCTGGTAGAGGACAGAATTCGTGTTTCCCGAAATTATGGCAAGTAGCCCTCGCCCTGAAGCAGCAAAGCATCCCCACAACATCCCACTGACACCTCCATTCTTGACTGTAGGTATAATGTTCTTTTTGTGAAATGCTATGTTTGGTTTGTCTTCCAAACGGTTCAACTTTCGACTCATCAGTCCATGGAATAGTCTCCCAAAAGCTCTGAGGGTCATCGAGGTGTTTTGTGGTAAAATTCAGACGAGGCTTAATGTTCCTCTGGGTTAGCAGTGGCTATCGCCTCACCACTCTCCCATGATGCCATTTTTGCCCAGTGTCTTTGGAATAGTGGAGAGGCCTGCAGGTCATCAGATGTTTTCTTTGGATCTTTTGTAACTTCCTGAATGAGTCTTCTCTGTGGTGGACACTTCTGGGAAGGTTCACCGTGCTTCCAAGTCTTCTCCATTTGTAGATAATGTGTCTCACTGTGGATCTGTGGAGTCCCAATAGCTTTGCAAGCCTTCCCAGGCTGATGTATCTCAAAGGGTCAGTTGGTATTGGATAACCTTTTTGGTTCAATAAATAAAATCATCATTTAAAAATTGCATTTTTTTGTCTTTACTCAGGTTGTTTTTGTTTCATGTTAATAGATAATACGTTAATGTGAGATACACACAAAAATAGAAGAATCAGGAGCGGCTCTTACTGTCTGTACCTCTGACTTCTCCTCTAGTTCCACGGTGTCTGCACTGTTTTTTATTCTCATACCTACATCATATTGTGGTATAGGAAATTAGAATGTTATAAAACAACTTTCCTCTGATAGGAACCCAACCATTGTGATGCCCCATCAAATATCCTGTGAAGTGACACTAAGCCATTGAATATCCTGTTAATTGTCCTTAGATTCCACAAAGTCAGTCCGCTGTCATTTCTGCAGGAATATCTTCTCCTTCAGATAATAGTTCCCTCTTTTCCTGTATGTTTCTTGATTTTTGTTATAGTTTTGGTCAGGACACGACTGTAGATTTCTACTCAGCTCATCTTGTTGAGGTTTAGCAACATTTCTTTGAAATTCTGTATGTTTTGCAGTTAATGCTGGCTGGTAAGGTGACCGTAGAGGAATGCTGCCTCAACATAGGTTCAATTACCGAAAAAACAAAACATTGCAATGGAACATTATTGGTGGTCTAATTAGTGACAAGAGAAAATGAAAGCACCAGCACTTTTCTGCTGATATTTTCTGCTGATATTTATTCAAGTAGGACTCGTACTGTCCAAAACGTTCTATTAGTGGCAACTATACAACTCCAGTGTGATGAAAAACATTTGAAATGCTTTACTCAGTATTTTTAAGTAGGGCAAACACCTTTTTACAATATTAGTCACTTATCTTGCATGTTTTTTGGTAATCCATCCAATTATATTGTAAGTGCTTAAAAAATCACAACAATAATTTTGAGTTTTCTATGCTCATCCTGTAGGTGATCAAGGCGATTGAGGATGGTTTCAGGCTGCCGGCTCCAGTCAACTGCCCTCCACATCTCCATCAGCTGATGCTGGACTGCTGGCAGAAGGAGAGGACAGAGAGGCCCACCTTCAGCCAGATCCACTCAGCCCTCAGCAAGAGTATTCGCTCCCCTGATGGCATCGGTTCCTCCACCCTCGCACGCAGGTGTGGTAATTTATGAGATGAGTAAATTGGTGGCTGGATATATTCTTTTGTATAAAAGTCTCCATGCAGTCAAGCTGTTGTCTTGTTTTCCAGAACCATAAGTTCATCCATTACGCTAGCAGAGAGGCCTCTCCCCTCCTTCCCAACATTTAACTCAGTTGGAGAGTGGCTGGACGCGGTAGACATGGGCCGATACAAGGACAACTTCACCGCTGCAGGATACTGCTATCTGGAGTCTGTGGCGCGGATGACTGTACAGTGAGTGACCTTTCATTTCCTGAGAGGGTAGTCGAGATAATAAGAGATCATCAAACATGAATAAATAAATGACATGTGGGATGATTTCCTTTTCCTTAGTTGATAAAGGTTCTTTTTTCACTATTGAAGATCAGATTTGTATAAGTGAGCCATGCACAGGGGAAAAATACATCACAACTGATACAATTAGTTTATGAAAAAAAGAATATTTTACATTGTGAGAGGAAAAAAACGACATTTTATGACGTCACCTTGGGCTTTAGGATATTATAATATAATTGTACTAGAAGATTTATTGATAAACCAAATTAATCTATTACATTAATCAATGATAAAAAAAACTATTATTTGTTGGAGCATTGACATTACATAATATAGAATAAAAACAAAGGTACCTTCTGTAGATTGTGTTCTAGGGGCTACAACAGCCAAAACATCTTTTCTCTAGATAGAATATCCATGCACACAATGCCTGGCATCAGTCTTTTTCTTAATTTTGGTTTTATCACCGCTTGCCAAAAATGCAAATTTATTTGGCATTTAAAATGAACAACATATCAACTTATTTGTGGTTCAACTTTCCACCATTGTGCAGTGCTCCATTTTTGCGAGATTCTTCTCGCAGGCAAAATAATCCATCCACCTAACAGGGTTAATCAAAATACTGATTAAACAACAGGATTATTATACAGGCATAAAATATAAGCTATACTTTATTGTCTCTGTGGGGAAATTCTTGCTCTGTATCTGAATCCCTGAGGAGCAGTGTGCTGCCTTTACGGCACCCAGGGAACAAACTGGGGTTCAGTATCTTGTAGACTTGCAGGGGGCTGGGGATCGAACCACCGACTAATGAACAGCTATTCTAAAATGTGCAGTTTTAGTCCTGACGTTCTGAAGCAGCATGCAATTGGCATGCTGGGAAAAAAATGGGAGCAAAACCAAGGGTGTTGCATTTATATTTTGTTGAGTGTATTATACTCTGTGGTCTCGCTCACAGTCCACTACATCGCTCATCTTTTTTTTTCCTAATATTAATCTCTGTGTCCAGAGATGTACTGAGCCTCGGCATCACTTCCCTCGAGCACCAGAAGCTGATCCTGTCTGCCATCCAGACCCTCAGAGCCCAGGTGATCCAAATGCACGGCCGTGGTGTGCAGGTCTAACGGACAGTCGACGTACCCAGTCTCACACTGCTGCTGCAGACCCTCACGTATGTGCAGATGGATGATGGGGGAGGAGGAGAGGAGCGAGAGGTCTGAGCAGATCTTTCAGCCAACGGTGCTCCATCTATACTACTCCTTCCCAGAATTCCTCATGCCTTCCTTGATTCCTTACTTCCTTTTATGTACCAATCCCCTCAGTGGCGAGTCGTGTTCCTGTCGCGATTGGGGATAGCAGAGGCTTGATGTCACGTGACCTTTTTTTTTGTGACCTCTATCTGCACTTCAAATACTGCGTCGGCTCCATCACACTGGTTCTGGATCAGTGCGCAGGGACACATGAAATATTGTCTGTAGCAGGATGGGCTCTGTCTGAAGCTGAACTCTGGGCAGCAGGAGGATGCACAGACGCACTGCGCCGCAAACACACCAGTTACAGACAGTCTAGCGCCCAAAATAAACATTTACATTTTGAATGGGATTCCCCTCGATTACAACACTGATTGGCTGAAAACAATAAACCGTCACAGTCAGTAACCATTTCACTGTCCTTGGCACAGCTGAGTTCGAATGACAGAGGAACTGATTTACTGAGATAATCATATCGTTGTACGTCACAGCTGATCTCATTTCAGACGCTACAGGAACGTTTCTGACGATGGAACACGGCTGGAATGTAACCCTCCGTTTCAGAGCAGCAGCTTGAGAAGACCGTGCTGTCCCGTGGGAAAGGTCCATCCAGTCTGAGGATGGAGGAGTTTGTATGAGGCCTCAAAAGCATACAGTATAATCCCTTTATACAGCCTATGAAGTGTGCTACAGTGAATAGTGCTACAGTAAGCTTTGGGTGACGACAAACTGTACTTTCAGGAACATCCGCCTGTTTTTTTTCTTTTTTTCTTTTCCCCGGCCACTGATGGTTAACAGAAAGCTGCAGGATACAACTGTAAAACATGTGTTTGATCGTTCATTGATTTGTCGTGTGTCGCTTCTACTTGAATTTCTCTCCTCTATGCTTTGAAGTTGTTTTCTGTGTGCATTGAAATAAATCTCTAATTTTCCTGTTTAGCCTGCTGGATGTCATCTCGGTAGCAAAATCCTCTTGTCCAAAGCCTCCCTCACTTCCATGTTTTATACGCGGTACAGAACACGGAACCAACTCTGGAGGAGTGATTCAGATATTTATCCATATTTATTTGTTTACACAAATCTCTCCAGAAGAGATGTTAGGATGTTAATTTATTCAACTAGTATTTAAAAAGTGTTACAAACAGCAGTTGTCTCCTCTTTATTATTCAAATGTGAGTTTATCTCTGAACAGATCAGTGACCTTGGAAGTGAGAGGAACACTGGGGGATATTTACTGTCAGCACACAGTATCTGTGTGTTGTCAAGCATCGGGTGCGAGACAGTTAATGTGTCCATTATCATTGGATTTGCTGTATACATTCCAGTGTGTGTGTTGCAGTATTGATACAGGATGAAGGAATATCATGTGGACTTTTTATTCTTTGCAGCCGTTTATTATGTTTAATTTCATGTTGCTGTTTCTATCATGCACTGCCACTCTATGAGGCTGCACATTTTCCCAGATAACTCCTACAATTCTCTTTGTACAGTGATCTGCCCCTCGCCTTTTCTGTCCTATTTCAATAAGGGAAACTCGAAGGAAGAATTCTATCGGGGCATGATTTGATTGACGTACAATTTCACCATAAAAGGTACAGAAACTCTTGATTGGAATATTGTAACTGGTTTGTATTTGGTACAAAATGAGTTTTTGGTTCTATTTCCTCATTCTCTCCTTCTCTCTGTTTTATGAAGTTAAATAAATCGTATGTCCGAACAGGTGTTATCACGCACACGTTGACATACTTGAAGCAACATGCTAATGATTCCTTTGAGACTCACACACACACACACACACACACACACACACACACACTATAAAGACACACACATGCAGTCGCTAACACGCAACAAACTGGACCTCGTCACCACAATGAATGAAACTTAATTTCTTCCCCCTCTCTATGCCCCTCTGTTACTGTGACCATTATATGTTTAATACTGTACATATGTATTTGAAAATGCTAAATCTATTTTTATAATTTGTTTGAGGAACAATGTGTTGAATATAATATCTGCTCACTGTGTAAGGGTTTTATTTGTTGGAATTTTAGAGACATAGTGAAGAAACTCTGGTGTTTGGGAATATAAAACTGGAAAAAAAAAAGTTTCTTTATTCGTTAGTTTTTTGATGATTTTTACCTGTTAGATCAAAATCTGATGGCTGTTGCAATATGGAAACCTGTTATTAAAAAAAATCTCCAACATAAGCAGATGGTATTGCTCCTTGTCTTCTGTTTTGGCTTTGAATGTCCACATATTATGGGCCAACTGATCCTGGATTTTGAGACAGATAATGTTTGAAAAAATCCAATAGCTAAAAAAAAAAATGTATGTGATAAACTTTTTTTGAAGAATTGTGACTAAGAAATGTGCAGAGTGGGAAATTTTACATTTGACAATTTAACTTTTCAGCACCCTCTAGTGGAAAAATGATGTAATACATCATTGTATCTAAATCATCTCCGATATTCAGGCAGTCTTGTTACTTATTGAAATTCTGCTTTTGTGACACTTTATTTATTAACAATTTGACAATTCTAACAAATTTACACTAATTTGAAATGCATGATTATTATGATGTGAATGTCATGCCTAAGGTAAAGGGAGTAATTCTCTGTAAATCATACGCTCTTTACACAAACTGACAATTATTTTACAGCGACTTTTACCTTGTGGTCTTCTACGTTTTTAAAAAGCCTTAAATCTCAGTTTTTCATCCATTTTCATTTGCAGATCTTTTTTGAATATTTGATTTCCCATTCTGATAAACTGTGTCCAACATACATACATATATCAGCTGGAAAAAAAATGTAAATTGGCATTTCAAATGTTTTAGCATCTAAAATATTTAAAATCCCTTTTTCTTTTTTTTTTATCTTGCCTTCTCTGCTAAGAAAGACTTCCTTTTCAGGGTTCAGTTCATCCAAATAATAAACAGAATATTTGTAATCTAATAAAAGTATTTTAAAAAAGGACTGTAGAAGAAAACTGATAGTTAAGAAATGAGGCAGAGTGATTTCCTTCATCTGTCACCCTTGAGGTGACAAGCAACAAGTCCAGAGTCTATTCATTTCAATGAGAGACGTGAACGTGAGCAAAAATCATGACTTCCTTTCGACTATAAAAATAAATATTGGACCTGTTTTTCACACCTACTGTATCCTCAGAACATTCACACACTAAAATAGCATTTCATCAGACAAACCAATTGGGAGAAACACTCTTGCAAGATCTGGAGCAAGCATATTTCATGCAAATATTTTATGAATAAAGAAATGCATTCCACTCAATTAGACCTCAAGGATTCACACAGTCACAATGTAAAAGTAATCTTTGTTTACAAGTAAACGCTAAGGGCACCTTTAATTTGTCCAGGTTTGAGATTCATGCCTTCAACACAGAAGCAGAGAGCGGAAATTCATGTGCGGTGCTCAAAGCTTTGGCAATTTACATTAAAAAATTCAACAGCAAAATCTCTGTGGAAAAAAATGGTTTCCACTTGTGCTCAAGGCAATCTGCAGACCTCGCCGGCTTTCCCTTGAGCCCTGGAGTTTTCACTCCTGCAGAAAAATCAATTCACTTTGATTGTTTTGGCGTGGTGGCAGAAATCAGTCCACCTTTTTGTTTCACATCTAATGCAAAGAAATGAACCGACAGCCTTTGATGCTCACTTGTACTGTACCTACAACCTTAAGACTATCTGAGTGTCCTGCAGTCATTTATCTGTTAGGTCAATGCCCTGTTTCCACTTATATCAGAACTCACCTTTGGTTTACCTCTCCTGTCCTTCTGCATATAGTTCATGAATTTCTCCCTCTTCTCCACCATGTGAACTCATTAAGTCTCTCTCTCTGCGGGACTGGGGTAATATTACTTACTGCTTTATTACACAACACCCACCTTTAGACAAGCACTGAGCGTACGGGAAATTATTGTAAATGCAAATTAACTTTGCGTGGGATTGCTGTGCACCTGTGTGGATGGGAGGCAGTGATTTCTAGAAGCGATGTGCCTCTGTGCTGGCTCGCATGGGTCAGTGCACGTGCATAATGCAGTGAAGGTACTGCATGTGTGTGTGGACGTTCCATGGGCTTACATTTGAGAATGAGATCTTTTTTTATTTTTATCTCATACAGTTGCAGCAGCAATCCATACCAGTGTTTCCCCTTATATTCATTCAACAGCGCCTCCGCTAAAATTTCTCACGATCATTAATATCAATGAGCTACTAATGATTTTCACTCGCACACTGTGTGAGCACGACAGCATCCGATGTAATCTTGGTACTGTTGTGAGTCATCAACTAGTGCATCAAATCTTCCCGGTGTTATGCAGAGAAATGCATCCCTGCCGGGATTGATTTGCATCAATCAATCAATCAATCAGACTTTATTTGTATAGCACTTTTCATACAAATAAAATGTAACACAAAGTGCTTCACATAATGAAACAATAACCCTCCCCCGCCAACACATACAAACACACACACACACACACACACACACACACACACACACACACACACACACACACACACACACAGACATTCACATACACACACATAACGCTGTTGCCAGTGCTGTTTTCTCTCAACTCCAGTCTGAAAGGGTTAGGTCTGTGTTGAGCGTAGTACTCTGAAGGAGTACGACGAGGGGCGCGGGCACAAGAGGACTGGATATAAAAATACTTTAAAAGTTCTGTATTAAGGTAAAAAAAAAAAAGGGTTAGGGTTAGGATAGGGTTAGGGAAAGACATCAAAGAATCTAACGGGTGTATCAGTACATTTATGTGGCATTCTGACTCCACGGTGTGAATGAACTAAGTTGAAATAAAGGAATGGACAAGGGGGGATGCAAATCCCTGCAGCAGCATTTCTCGGCATCTCGCCATCTCCTCAGTCTTCAAAGGACAGCTATGTAAAAAGTAACGTTACAGCAGCTTAGCTCCTTTAGGGAGTAGGGCAGTGCGTAACAAGGGAGCCCCAGAAAAGTGACGATGAAGCAGTGAATGCGAGCAGATGGCAGGTCATGAGCTATGAGAGGAGCAAGGGGAGAATTCTAGCTTGAGAAAATGTTTATCTCGATGCGGAAGCCACTGTTAATTTTCAAGTTTCAGTAAATGGTGTGAGTAAATTTCTTTTTTTGTGGCATTTAATTTTCTAATATTAATTCCTACAGATAAATGTCAAAACCTGTACATTAAGACACAAAAGACAAACATGAATAATCTATATCTATAATGATTCTAATTCATTTAATTTGAAGCTATTCTGACTCGCATGACTACGAGCCGGCGGCGCATCCTCATGGACACCGACACAACAGCATCGCTGCTAGAAAATATTCTAGGGAAAACACTGCATACTTCTTATATTGCAGTCTTATTGGCGTTGAGGATTGGAGTTTTGAGATTTAATGAGTTTCATCTCTGAGCCATCATCTGGCTCCCACGCAATCAGGCATCCGATCCTTCAGATGCTGCGTAGCAGACCGCAGCATTTGAACTCCTGCTGCAGTCACAATGGATTTGGATCATTCATTATCCAGGGCCTTTCAAAGACATCTTGTTTGAATTCAAGAGGAACGTGATAAAGAAACTTAACTACATGTCAGCCTCATTAAGATTCCATCTAAAATAATGTTGATGTATTCATTTAGATGTACAAATAAACAATATTATATTGTATACAACAATATATTGTTTCATAGGCTTGTGCCCTTCAACATACAGCCTATTTACTTCCTATTTATTCCATTGTACTGAAATCGGCTGCAATTCACCTAGAGGTCGCTCGTGCTAATGAATCCTGATTGGTCAGTCAACAGATCTCGACAGGAAACATCAAAGTCACCTGGAGTCTACAGAAGTTTATGAATATCTAAAGAGGGAGAACATTCGTTTTGAGAGTTAAATGTAGATCTGGTTAATGTAATAGCAAGAATATTCCACCAACTATTAATGCCGTAAAGTGGCTTGTGGTGCGTGACATCAAAGTTTTTTAAAGAAAGGTTTTTCACAAAAATTGAAGCCGCAAAAAAATACGAAATATATTGTTTCTACTCTTTATATGGAAGAAAAAATGTTCACCCTTTGGGACTTCCTCACAAGTGCCCCCTACACAGCCCCGAAGTTCTGTGAGTGGACTATCTCTTCTATACTGGAATATCTGGAATATCTCAGTGGTTACGTTAATGTGGAAGAGTCAAATGGCTGAAGGTGGATTACAACACTGCCATCTCGTGGTCAGGAGTTTAAACACAACACATTGATTACGTCATGGATATTAACTATCAGGTAAAAATCGATACACTGCTTTTGAGATTCAGTAGAACAAAATGTAACACTGTGATACATAAGTGTATCTATATTCTCTCACCCCTCTACAAGAAAAATGAAAAAAAATATTAATTTGCAGCTGAAAAGTAGAATAACTGCAATGCTCCAACCTGTCTAATCTAATCTGTAGTTGGGGCATAAAGACTAAAATGAAATTGAAAATATAGCGGTAAAAATTGTCGCATATCAACAAAATATAAACGACGAAATCCTAATTGACTTGACACTTGACTTGACTCCCCCCTCTGTGTCATGAGCCATCTCAGCAGCTGCACACAAGCTAAATGAGCCAAGTAGCGGGTCTAATCAAGTGCTTTCTGCCTCCTATTCCCCTGCGGTATAATGAATGCTTTTCATTTGAATGTGATGTCTTAGTATGCAAACATCATATCCCACAGTAACTCTCCTCGGCGGTGAGAGGGTTTTTGTGTTGGTATTTTGTCAGGCTTCTCACGGTGTGAGGATACATCTCCAATCAGATTTGCCTGTTTATTCACTGTAAATGAGACTGGGACAGGGAGACAGGAAGGGATTCTTCCAAGAGATTAAAGCAAATTGTGTTTCAGAAATAGAATGTGATATCTGAAATCCATCACCCAAGACCTCACTAAAGACATGTTTAAGGCCTTCAGATAACGTTAGGGAATTACAAGTAGATTGCATATGATACAGCTTGGTGCAAGTGATTCATCAGATTTCCTTACAGAATTAAAATTCCCTGAGAATTTTAAGATTCCTAAGATTAAGACGGGTTGAAATGATAAGTCCCTGACCATAAGTAACAGATTAATAACTGGACTGACAGAATATTAATTGCTAAAAAGTGTGACAATTATATTTTTAGTCGTCAAGTAAACGTGCCAAACATTTATTGGGGAGCTCAAACGATCGGTTGATGAATTGATTCGTTGAATGTCAGAAAATGAATTTGTACTTTTGAGGTTTCGAGGTTCGAGTCAGTTATCTGGCAACGTTGCAGCTTCTCCAATGTGAGTTTTTATATGAAATTAAAAATATTTCTTTTTTGGACTGTTTGTTGGGGAAAAAAAACAATACATTTAAAAGGTCATTCAGAGCAAATTAGGAATTTTCAATGTTTTCTCAGGCTTTGCAGACCAAACAATTCATCCAGTTCATCTACAGAAAAACTGATAGACTTATCATAATAGATAATAAAGAATAATCTTTTCTTGCAGCCATAATTTACAGGCTTCTAAAATCTGAGGATTTGCTGCTTTCCTGTTTTATGTAACTAAAAGTATAGTCCATAAGTATATTTAGATTTTGGACTAATGACTGGACCAAACATGCAACTTAAAGATGTAACCTTTGCTTCTATTTGTCATGAGCATTTCCCCCAGTTTTTAGCTATCTGTAAACTTAATAAAAAAAAAATCAGTAAAGAAAATAACCCAGCCATGGGTATTATGCACCTTTTTTTTTTACCCAAAACCTACCAACTTTATTGCTATAAGATGCAACCCTGACAAAAAAAGATATAAGCTTATAAGTCATTGTAAGAAAAGAAGAATCATGTCCAGAGAGAGGTAGCAGAAGAGCCAAAAGGATTCAAAGACACACATGAAAAAGTAGACGACACCTTTGTAAAGACTTTAGTGATTCCCAACTGTGTGTGGAGAGCTCTCTCCCCTTCTTGTCCTCTATCCCCCGCTCCCTCTGCTCCATTTGAAGATTAAAGGAGGAGGCATAAAGGGGAGAGCAATCCACCTCTAAGCTAGTGTGAAGGGGAAACTTCCCCCAGCACAAAAGTTCTGCTCCCTGCTCTTTGCCGAAGTGTGCCACAGCTCAAATCGGCTTTGAGAAATTAATCTCTGCATTATGGAGGGAGCAGAGTAAACAAACAGAGGGACAGGATGGGAACCTGAGCAGCTGTGAGACGGTGAGGCTTTTGCAGGTAAATGCTCACGTCTCTCCAGGGGGGAAAAGAAGTGTGCGCTCGTACATGTTTTGAACGTGTACGTACAGAGAGAAGAAGAGCCGAGTTCACGAGGTGACTGAAGCAAATGAAGCAGCAAAAGCCTGCCCAATCCTCCGGGACACTCCTGGGAGAAGTGTGCGACTGCACAGCCTTTTTTGCTGCATGATCTAAAATCCCTCTCGCTCCTCCGTCTCTCATATGTCCAGCTTATTACTGGCTTTGTCTTTCCTGGTTTCATTCAACCGCTTTGCCCCTGTGGCACACAGCTATTGTCTGTAAATCCTCCTCCTGCAGCCTCTTCTGCTTGTCCTTCTCCTTTTCCCCATCCTATCCATCCGTGGAGAGGGTACTTTAGATAAGGCCTGACGAAATCAGAACTTCCCGCTGAGCTGAGATTAAACTCTATGACTGAATGGACAACTTTTCTCGCTCTCTCTGTCTCTTGTTTCTTTGTTGTTGTTTTTTTTTTTTGTTGTTGACCGTTTAAACACCCATCTGTCTGGGTGCCTCCTGAGACTTTCCCCATGCATGTGCACTTTCAGTCTCTTTACGCTTGTCTGCATGTTTTCTCTCTCTCTGTCTTGCCATATATTTGCCATCTATCATCCCTTCCCAGCTCTTGACTTCTCTGCACAACATCCTCACACATCTTTCTCTCTCCTCTGTGTCTCTTCACAACGGCACAAGTTCATCCCCCTCACACAAGTCCTCATCCTCGTGTGTTCCACCTCTGCTGTCTTACATAGATGTATCCTACTTGTCTGCCGGTGATTTGATTTCCAGACCAGCTGATACATAAGTATAAAGGATTTAGCAGAGTGGATCCTGTTGTTAATGTTTTACTCCACAATATCTGTCAATGAATCAGCCAATTAGATGACACTAAACTGACACCCAGCCTTTGACCTTGAGGTGTTAGTTGTGGGTGAAGCTTGCGGGGGAGTTTTGTGGTCCCATACTGCCACTATGTGGTACATATGAAAAATGCATGGTAGAGTCTCGACTGGTCTAAACAGCAGTGGAAAGCTACTGATTTACTCAAGCGATGTATTTCAGGTACACTGAGGTACACTGAGGTACGTTTACCTTATTTATTTTATGCCACATACTATCAGATACCATCAGAGTAAGTAGTATACTTTTATATTGATTTATTTGACAGCTACTCACTATTTACTGTATGACCACCTTGCAAAATATTAAAGTTTAAATGTAATTAGTGTGTTTTAGAGGTGCTACAGCTAGCAGGCAGGTTTCCCCTTTGTTTCCAGTCACCATGCTAAGATAACTAATCACTTCCTTGGCTATAGCTTCATATTTGAATTTGACCTGAGAGTGGTCCTGATCTTCTCATGTGACTTTGAATTTGCAAGAAAGCAAATGAGTGTAATTTATCAAACACACGTTCTTGTAGATTAACCGGCTTTGGAAACAATAAGAAGACGCCTACATGTAAATGGGAAATTGTTTCTTTAAATGAGATTAGTATTATTTAATTAAATTCTTTTTTTTAATTGCTACTTTTACTCAATTTTGAATACTTCTTTCACCATCAGTGCTGAACTTCAATTCTAATTATATCTTCTTTAAAAAGACAATATAGATATATTTGGGACACTGCAGGTTATAAGGTATTAGACAGAAATCATATTATCTAAACATTGATTTTTATTGTAAATGCTTTGGTAAAATGTTCAAATCCAATTCCAAACTAATTTATAATCTTTTTGAGCATCTAATAGTCTAAGGTTAACAGTAGTTTCAGGCATTATAGACTGTATTTTTAGCAGACTGTAATTATTTACAGTAGAAAGCATAATTATTCAGCCCACATTGTGTAGTTTTATTGGCAAAATATCCTAGTTATCAACAGTTTGCAATAACCAGATCACACAAGAACTGTTTTAATAGATCAATGCAACAGATATTACATGGTTTACCAAATACAAGACAAAATGCAACTTTTACTGACTTCTTCAGTCTTTAAATGAATCGACCCCATGAATACCATCCCTCATAAGAACACACATTTGTAAATCATTATTACAACACTGTGCCAACCTTCATAAACTTACCTTAGCAGTCGAGTCCCAGTGTTTGTTTTTCTGTCAAGGCCTACATTTACAAGAGGACCTCATGTAAAAAAAAAGAAAAGAAAAAAAAAAGCACAAGACAAGTCATCTCCAGGAAGTCAAAACCATCTAGATGAGACACAGAGGTTCGGGGATGCCATTCTTTGGAGTGATGAACTTTTCAAGCCTATGGATCAGCATTGTGTCTGGAGGAGGAAGAATGAAGCCTGTGCTGAAAAGAAGACCCAGTGAAGCATGGCGGTGGCTCGGTGATGCTCTGGGGCTGCTTTGTTTCCTTAAGCACTGGAAACCAGCAGCGTGTAAAGGGTAACAAACAGGTCTGGACGCTGGTTCACGCATCCCGCAGTGCGAGTATTTGAAACGTGTTAAGAATTCCATTTTTCTCACAAACACCTAAGGAAAATATTTTGACTAGCGCAATAGTGTACCTGTAATGCTGAGTTCATATGCTTTTGTATCACTTGACACATGTTCTTATACAAAGTCACAATCTTAGCATTCAGTTATTTAATAGAAAGAGAAAGAATCTGTTTTTCTGCATTGTAACATATGGTTGGTGGCTGATTGTACAAAATTGCACAAAGTGCAAAATGCACGATCATGTCATTACAGTTATGTGTTTGTCTGCAATAATAATTATGAACGGAGCACAATGAATACGAACAATATAACTTTGTTTTGCAGTCTTAAATCTATGGTGAACAAGAAAGCCGGCTAACAAATTAGATCAAGTTAGGCTAAAGTTATTTAAGTGAAATATCTTGATCGGGTTGTCAGGTCTGTGGTCACAGTGCATTGCCAATAATCAGCTTGCACATGAGGGAAAAAGGCATTAGCTGGGTTTGTGTGAAGCCATATGGCAGCCAGCCTTTGTTTAATTGTTTGACTAAGCGCTGTTTAATGTGCTGCTTAACAGCTAAATTAATTACAGCTAAGTAGCTAACTACTGTTTGATGAATTTGACACGAGCAATTATATATTACAAAGATGTAATATACAGAACAAAAAGCATTGTGATCAATGCAGCTGGGATAGTAGCGTCAATTATTTAATTGCGTCAGAAGTGGGAGTCAAGCTGTTGAAACGAGGCAGCTGTACAGGTAAAGCTCCTTCAGCAGATTTCAGCTAAAAAAAATGAAGAGCAGGACACCCCAACTTGTGCTTACCCACTAACAGCCCTCCACTAGATGCTCCATTGGTGTACTTCTCCTGGATCAGATACTCTGCTGCACACTGGAAGTCATCAAAGCAATTCTGCTTGTCCCCTAATGAACCAGCAACAAACACCAGGAAGTAGACATTGTAAAGGGATGTTTGCCAACACTAACGTTAAACATCTTTCCAGTCCTGTCGTGTCTTTTCTAAATGCTGCATATGCAGTGGTAGCGATACATTCACAGATCACATTCCCACATTATTGATGTCTTTAAATTAGATTTAAACTGCAGTTAGCAGCAGTAAAGCTGTGCCTGTTGTGTAAGGGAGAGAAAAAAAAATATAGGGACCTCTTTTCATTTGGTATTAAGTTTAAATACAGTGTTTCTCAGGCACAACTGATGCATATATTTGCACAGTTAAGTTAATACATTTGGGTTTCTGACTTTTGGACAGGCGGAACACCTTAGGAATTTTTCAATACTTTTGGACACATAACAGAAAAAAACATACATCTAGAAAAATCGGCAGGTTTATCAACAACAAAAGTAATCATTGATGATTTTAATGCATTTTTGACAGTATTTGTATGCAGTGATGGGAACGATTTCCGCAGATATATTTTTATATAGGATGAGTAAAATAATTTACAAACTAATTTTTACTAATGAGATAACTAAAACATGATTTATAAAATGACAGAAATATCAGGTGCAGTGAAGGAGGTGAACTTGTAGAAGAAGTCAGAGTGTTTCTTTTCGCAGTACCTACCAGTGGTAGGTCCCGAACCAGCTGCCCTGTAGACAACTCGCACAATTGTGGGATATCTTTCACGTCATGGAGATAGTTGACCAGCAGATGGTGCTGGAAGACAAAGCCTGCAGGCAGATAAAAAAGGAAGTAATGGAAAGTGAACATGACAATGTGTAACTGGTTTTATTGAGGGGAAACTGTATCCTTGTCAGTCTGTTAGTCTGTCTTGTTTGTCTTGTTATTATCAATGTCAACTTTGTCTCTGCCAGTACAGGGAGGAGACATCTCATGATCCTGGGATGAAGCCAAATACTCTCAAGGGATTTAAAAAACACGCCTCTCATTTCTTGGCTCACTTTGAGAAAACTTTTTCCACCATGATAAAATGTGTTGTGCATCTATATGTAGGGGAAGGTTTTTGTGATAATTCTCAACATACGAGGTTTGGTCATGCTTGAATGATTTTTTTGTGACTATAGTCTTGAGCTTGAAAACATGTCTTTAGAGAGAAGAGATGGTGTTACGCAACTAATCCCTAATGGTTGTTAACTAAACCACATGACATGGCAGGAGGTTTGGGGAGAAAATGGCATCTGCAAACATGCAACAGTTGGTGCAACATGACAGGGATTGTGCAATGCAGTGTGTGCATGCTGAATTTAGTCCAGGGTAGTGAACACTAGTGCATCTACACCCACGCCCTGGTCAACATGTAACGACCCAGAGCCGGGGTCGACATATCCACCTGTTGCACCTATGGAAAAGGTTCTGATCGGCCAGCGATGCAGCAGTAGAGACCATTGGCATCCATAGTAGGCCTCTGCATGCCAAAAAAAATCAAAAATCAAAAGCATGATGGCCTTAAAGCCCGATGACCTTACACTGGTGCTGTGCTGATGGGACAACATCGCTGGTTAAGTGAGTTAGTGCAACAGCGTAAACATCCGTCAAACGCAGCAGCCACTCCTGGCAGCTCTGATTGAAGAGTGGGCCGCCATCCCACAGACATAATTTCTAGGATGTGCCAGTCCATGAGGAGGAGGATTACTGCTGTAATTCATTATTAATTGTGTAAAATGTTATATGCTGAAATTTGATGAAATGATGAAACTTGTGATGCTTACGTTTTGGGTGTTGTTTTTGTTGTGCCTCTTTGTTTTGTTAGGGATTCAATTAAGATAATCATTAAAAATGAATAGCAAAAACCCAGCACCCTGAGGATGCAGACTCTTGATGACAGTCCCAAGCCTGGATAAATGGGGAGGGTTGCATCAGTAAGGGCATCCCGCATAAAACCTGTGCCAGTTCAACAATGCGGATAGAATAACCCCTGATTGGGAACCGTCAAAAATAATGACAAAAAGATGATTAAAGATAAATTAAAAAAAAAATACCAATTGTTATTTTTATAAGACAAAAACTACCCTGGCAAATATGCAAATAAATACAGTAGTGTGTTTTTTTTAAGTGTATAATGGATTGAACATGACTGTACTGGCTAATTTAGTCTAATATGATTACTATACAGGCCGACCACAGAACTGATATGATAATAGCTTATGGATTCATTCACTCTAACATGATGAAATCTCAACAGCCAGCAGGGGGCAGTCTAGTACATTATAACTGCACATGCAAATGCAGGAGTATTACTCCCCTCTCTTGACGTCAGTGTCCTGGAAAATACTGAGGAAACTGATCTGTAGCTTCATACTGTTTGGAAAATGTGTGAACAATAGATATTGAATGTGTTATCAAATTGATACTGGACCTGTTGTTGGAGCTGAGTCCAAGACAGAATTATCACAGAGGAGACTCTTATCTGATTAGATAGGACCAAATATAGTACTGTCAGGCAAGTTTGTGAATCAGCAAGAGAAGAGCCATGGAATAATATGGATGCAACCATCATCCCCATACTGTAGACTGCATGCATAGCATGGAAAAAGGTGCATTAAACTATTATAATCATATCCGTCAGGTATACCCATTACTCAACAACTACAACCATTGTGGCATAATCTGTGTCATTAACAACAAGCCTCCACATGCAACTGACCTGCTGTTGTTCAAACAGAATGGTGGGTAAAAAAAAAGAAAAAAGAAAAAATCCAAACAATGAGCTATTTTGTTAGTTACTGTTTTTTTTTTAGCAACTTTATAAAACATCCAGCTCACAAAAAAGTAAGAAGTGAGAGAAACAAACAAGAACAGACGAGGCAAGGCCAGTGTATGTGTGTGTGTGTGTGTGAGAGTGTGAGTGTGTGTGTGTGTGTGTGTGTGTGTGTGTGCGTGTGTGTGTGTGTGTGTGTGTGTGTGTGTGCATGTGTGTGTGTGTGTGTGTGTGTGTGTGAGGATAGAAAACTGAAGGGAAAAGCAAGGTGAGCAGATTAAAATTTGTGAGTAAAAAAAAAAAAATTAAGGTTGAGAATAAAGCCAACATTAAAGTTATGATAAGAAATAAAATAAATAGAGTAATTAACATGAGTTCAAATCTTTTCAGAAGATGAAATATGACTAATGCCAATGACGTTATAATTGTGCATATGACAA
Organism: Chaunax sp. Z400; assembly: GCA_037577475.1. Lineage (NCBI taxonomy): Eukaryota > Metazoa > Chordata > Actinopteri > Lophiiformes > Chaunacidae > Chaunax > Chaunax sp. Z400. The sequence goes on from CM075200.1 coordinate 8,798,255, forward strand.
TGAGGAACTTAAACGTTGAACCTACACGTCTTTGCAGCAGCGTGGTCATATATCCTTCATGTAACATCCCATCATTTACCGTCATTCGTGACTCATCCAATTAAAAAAAGAAAACCTTTAAACAAAGTGCTTATGCGCCAAGTTTCACTTTTTGAGTTCCCGCTGACGAAGTCTGCAACCACAGACACATAACTTCTCTCTAGCTGTGGTTGGTCTGTCATCACAACAGACAGATATTCAGCAAAAGACGATTTTGCAAGATTCTAAGATCTGAATTGTGGAACTATGACTCCATGTATTAGAACCTTTACGCATTTCTAAAGCCTAGGGGACTTTTCCAACACTGACACAAGCCTACGGTCGTCATAATGATGAAGGCCTGTTTTATAAACCGCTGTTTAAACATTTATGATGCACTGCATTTCTTCTGTAGAGAAGTGATACTATATCGATGGACAGCATGGATGATATGATCTTTCTCTGTATATTCAACGGAAATTATTATTCAGCGTCACCCCGGACATCCTTGTCGTGCTGTGGAATGAGAGAAGTCCAGGGCTGTTGCTCTCGTTTCTGGATGTCGATGTCGATGAGACGGCATCGAGGAGCATCTCGGAAAGTGAATACACTCCCCTCGTTGGTGACATATGAGTACTGGGAATCAAAGTTGTCCACAAGTTTGACCCACGGCAGCAGGCCTGGAGGAAAAGAATAAAATGGCAAAAAAAAAAAGCTCCATTTATAAATGATTCACTGGGTGATTTTCACCTCCATCATTGCTCATTACTAGGAGTTAGTTAATTATATATTAATTAGTTATTATTATTATAATAATAATAATTATTATTAATTATATATAATTACTAATTGATTAAGTAGAGTGAACACACTAGAAAGTGTTACATTTCCGGTGTGTGTGAGGAAGATTTTAAGGCGGAAAACAGCTCAAACAGTCAATTTTGAAATGTCAGCAGTAACCACAGAGTCACTGGCATTGGCATAGATTACTTGTACAGTATATTTACACAGGACACTTCCTCTGTGCCACAAGGTTGCTATGAGACTTGAGATGACGCATCGGAGTCATTTCAAGCTACTTAAAGAAGGGTTTTTGATGTATTTATTTGATATATTGCTAACTAAAGACAACATAAGATGTCAGCTTATTATGGGAAATTGTAATAGGCAATTTTTTTAATCATCCAAAAAAAAAAAAGGCATATTATTGAATATAATCATTAACTGTAGCCATAAAGACAGATAATTCAATCAATGTGCTGTTTTTAAGACACTTCCTTGTCATGAAATGCTTTATTCTACAGATAAGGGGGCGACTGTGCTCTAGGGGGTAAGAGCGGTTGTCCACTTATCAGAAGGTCGGTGGTTCGATTCCCAGTCCACATGTCAAAGTATCCTTGAGCAACATACTGAACCCTAAAATGCTCCCTGGGCGCTGCACTGGCTGCCCACTGCTCCTCAGGGATGGGTCAAATGCAGAGAAAGAATTTCGCTACATTGTACCATGTATAATTGTATGTGACAAATAAAGCTTCTTCTTCTTATACTTGGATTATCTAGTTCATTATTTATAAGTTTTACTTGTACACACACCCATGGATGTCGTCAACCACTGTTTTCTATTTGGGGATCAATATCCATCAGTGCCTGAGAAGTTTGAAAACCTAGTTTTCAGGTTGTCTTGCATCATTTTAATCACATGGGGAAAGAGTTCACCACAAGTATGAAGACCCGTGATGCCGTTGGGGAGCTGCTGAAGGTCTCAGCTGGTTGACAGGCTCACAGCTTTCAGTGATCTGCCATCATTCGATATCTGGCAAGAGGACGGAACGAGGAGAGGTAGGAAGGAAGTAAGGAAAGAGGGAGAGACATGTGAATGTAGTATTTGCTTTAACAAACTGCTCATTGCTCCTGCTGATAGGTACACTCATCCCAATCAACCAGCTAGGTCATCAGTCATTTGAAAATACCAAAAGAGATGAGATACGTTAAGATAAGTGACACCAGCTTCACTAGAAGGAGAACCCATTAATGCTTATTTTATATAGTTTGAGTTTCACAACTTCATATTTTTGTTCTATTGTAAATGCAGAATGATACATAAGAGACCAGAACTTCCTCATCTGTAAATCAAGCTCTAATGATGCTTTAAATAGCATGATTGCAAATGGATGAGTGGTTCAAGACAACTATGGACTTAGGATAACTTAAATCATGGATACATTTACCATAATCTTTGATTGGTGAATGGGTTTGAAGGTTTAAAGGTGTTTCTTTGATGAAGCACGCGTTTGTACGTACGATGATGACGCTTCCTAACCATCAGTTTTGCATTCCTGGCCTGGGGAGGGAGTTGTAAAAGACACCTTTGGCATCATGGGTCCAGGCCAAGCAGCTGCATTTAACCCTCTCCAGTTAACTCAGGCAGTGCGAGGAGGTCATCAGCCTGTGACCCGGTCTGAATCACTGCTGCTCAAACCATATATGCAAAATATTCACACTCCTCTGACAGACGGCCCACCGGATGCAGAGAGGGATGAAGAAAAGAAATGAAACAGTACACTGAATTTTTTTTGGGGTGTTATGACTGTTGAACACAACAAGAAAATTAAAAAAATATTTCATCTACTCACTTCTATTTTATAGAATATTCAATTAACAATAAACTACATATTAATCAAATTATTACAGACTATTTTTCATAGAAGTCACTGTTGGTTGCAGGCACTCATTAAATTGAAATACCACAGATTTAGTTCTGTTATCCTCGAGATGAATTCTGTTCCTGGCATTGTTGTGAAGATTGTGGCAGAAGTGAATCAACAACTCTGAGTTTCTCTTCCTGGTGTCGCGTTTGTGTGCACGAAGCAGACTTTCACGTTATGACAGACAGAAAAGAGAGAGCAGGCAGCAGCAGGACTATAGACCTTACTCTCATCTCTTCTCACAGCCGGATACTTAAACGCCATCGAGGGGTTTCCCTAAAGTGTTCCTCTGTCGCTTCTTCTTTTTTTTTTTTTTTATTGTAGTGAAATGAACGCCACAACAGAATCAGTGCAGCCTTGAAGTAAAGAAAGCTTTGTTTTTTGTTTGTACAAACCCCCTATGCTTGCTCTTTAGACAGGAAATAATGTGTCCGTGCCAAGTGATGGCGCACGTGCAGTGGTGCTCGCGTGTTTTTTTGTTTTGTTTTTATCCCCCAACATAAAAGTTGACTTGATAAGGTCGAATTGACCTTATGTCCAGCTGTCCATAAGCATTTTGTCCAGAGCATATCTCCAAAACTACACACACTAGCTTTACCAAACTTTACACATATATTAACCAAAATAATTAGTTCCTTTTGACATTTTTGTTTTTCTACAAATTTTTTTCTTTTTTTTTTGTCATCTCCATGGAAACATGATTTTCATTTTGTCCAGAGCATATCTCACAAACTATACATTCAAGCTTCAGCAAACGTCCCACATAAGTCAACCATAAAAAAAGTAGTTGGGACTTTATTTAGATTTTTCTAAATAAAGGAATTCCAAAGGAATGGAGGACATACTGATGCATTTGCTGTAAAATGTTTTGGGGGATGTCATGGGGATATGTCGTCCTCAGGTGACTCTTGTTTTTAGATAGTGTGGACATATTAGAAGATCCCCCTGACCTAGGCTAATAAAGTCTTACATACACAATCATACTCTCCACACGTTTTGGTCTGGGACATAAATAATAATCACTTATACACCCAGCTGGGCTTTTTTTTTTAGAAACACTATAATTTTCACTTACACATCACACTCTTACATATTTATACGCCTAAACCTGATACAAATAGAGCACAAATATGAACATCAAGACAGCATGCAGATTATGTTTGAAAAGGTTAAAAAAATAAAAGACTTCATTTAAAAGTCACTGGTCAACGTCCTTCCCGGATCCTTCTTTTAACTCTCAACACCTTCTACACCTGATCTTGTAAGAATGTCTTCATTGTTGATGTAGTCATCCCGTCTAATCTTCAAAATAGTCCTGAGACGACGCTGCTGGGCTGGACAGAGTTGTCTCATGATGATGGTACAAAGTCCAAGTTTCTTTACTCTCCACAGTAGTGTATGCAAGATATAATAAAATGGTGTGAGTATTGTAGTATATGTGAAAGTGCATAAAGATATGTGTGTATGTGAGAGAGGGAGAGTATATATTTGTCAGTATAATTATTATAGAGTGTGTGTGAGAAAATAGAAATAATATAATATAAGGGCATATCCACTACAACCCTTTTTAAACCAGTGCAGTCTGTAAGTATCAAAGAAGTTGACATAGTGCAGGCTTTCTTGGCTGTACCTAAACATATTTCTGTTGATTCTTTTTATTAATTAATGAATGAATCATTTAATCTACAGACTTTCAGAATAAAGTGAATAAAAATACCCATCGCCAATACTTAAAAAGTCTTGTTTTGTCCAACAAACAGTCTGAAACCCAATAATATAAAGATTTATAATGATATAGAATAGAGAATGACAGTAACTCCTCATATTTGAGAAGCTGCTGCTTGCAAAGAGATTCTTGATGTTTCACTTAAATGTTTTATTTATCAAAATTGTTGATTGTTGTCAGTTGATTGATTTATTAGCTAATAATAATAATTGGCAAATTAAAATTATTAAATATTATTATTATTATTCAGAGCATGTTTCCAATTAAAATTAAACCCGTGAATAACAAATAATGGATTAAAAATAAATGTCTGACAACCATATTTATCTGTTTTCCTCTTCCTGGATTATAACCAATCACCATGCAGTCACATGACAGCTGGCCTGACATGTATCAACAACAATTGGCAGTAAAAAACACAATGATATACAGTAAAACAGTAACAGTCTTGGTGTGCCAAGAAAGATGCTTTTTTATATTTGAGGGGATTACCTTGTAATTCAACCTCATTGTAAAGCTCTGTATTTGCATACATGTGCTGAATGACAGGATGTTTTCCAGAAGGTAAATAGTGTCAGATTTCCTCTCAGTAGGTTGCATGAAGTCACTTTGATCCATTTTAATGTTTTATGAGTATTACTGTAGCATATTTGAAGGTAAAACAACACGTGGAGACCGCGTGCATCCTGAATTAATACCCCTCAAGATGGAGGGAAGGGGACTGAACCAGAGCGAGAGAGGAAGAACAAAAACAGAGTCCCAGACTTGTAATCTGTCTAATCCACAAAGCTGTGAAAACGACTGTGGAGAAAAGGGGGAGGAAAGGAGGGGAAAGATGGAGGACAGGGAGTTAGAAAGAGGGCTAATTTCAAACTAATTTAGCTAAGGTGATTAAGGCAGACTGGCTTTAATGAGAAAACAAGCTGTCAGAAGGCCTCTGACCTTGTTTTAGTGTACTTACCTCTCTGTCTCAATGGTCCTCAGTGGTTGTGTTTGTATGTAAAGATTTTACAGACATTGGTTACAATAAGCTTCAGTCTGTCATAAAAACAAGATGATATATTCTAGATAGATCATTATCTGATACCAAAGGTTAAAATTCGTACAGCACCAGTGACGGCTGGTGATAAAAATGGAAGACTCAGCCAGGGACCAGAGGTCGATCAGGAAACAAGATGTATTTATTCAGCTGTGTGCATCATATGTGCACCATGTCTCTATTTACATAAAGAAGGCTAACAGTTAGACGTGTCAATCATCTGTGACAACATGTAATACATGAAGTATTACATGTTTTTGCAAGGAAATCATCAAATTCTCTCAAATGTCTGTGGGTCCACTTTAAGTTCATCTTCAAAGAATACAGACCATCATTTTATGGTGCAGACTCAGAACAGGACATCATGTATAATGAGCTTTATAGGAGACACGTTATTGTATATCTGTAGAAACACTATACACCAGCAGATATGTTAAAAATAACATGTGTGGTGCTCTTAATCTATGTATTGCACTAAAACAGAGCTTTTTCTGTTTGCCTAACAAAGTCATTTGCTTAGTAAACTGTACTATGTGGTCGTGTGTTGTGTCCTATCTGGTCCAATGCCTGAATTTATGCAACAAAAAGAAGGCTTTTGTTAAAAAATACTGAGCGCAGGACACATGTTTGATCCTAAAAATCACATTTTCTCATGTTATACTGTTCTGCTGTCTTACAGAATACACTTCAGTAAAGGCTATGATATTCATATTTCTTTTCTCATGTATTTATTTGCACATTTGGCATTGAGGTAATCCCAAAATAATGGAACGTATTAGAGTACTTAAACTTTGTGGTGATTGGATTAGGTAATTTGTAGTTGTATTGGGGTACATTTTTAAAGTAACCCTCCCACCCCTGTTGATGTGTGACAGTTTGTATTTATTACAGGCAGCACACGTGGGTATGTTGCTCAAGCCATGAGAAAGTGAAAGAAAGTATACCATCATGCTTGATGAATACATCATTTTAGAACAGTAACATTTGGATTCTATTTAAGGTAATACCATCTTGTTTGCATGATCTGGTTTTATTATTATATTAAGTTGATTTCAGGGCAAGAGAGAGAGAGAGAGAGAGAGAGAGAGAGAGAGAGAGAGAGAGAGACTGCTGGATGAGCTAGATTGACTCCGAAAGAGAGAGAGTGGTGCACGGTGCTGTTGATTCATCAGTTTGCATAAACAGGAACAGTTTATTTCAAGGCAATATGAAGAAGTGAGGAAGGAGAGTTCAGCTCCACCTCCCTTCTTGCCCACTTTGCTCTTTGGGTTTATTCTAGTCTCAGAAGGAAATACATCAGCAGCTATGAAATCAAGCCAAACAGCACTCAGAAAGAGCAGCTTCCATCGAAGCAGCTCCGTTTTCTCACTATGTCATTGTACCTAAGGACAACGGTCCCATGATGGTTTTCTACCCTTAGACTTTGGAATCACATGGTATCATTACGACAGTAGGTTGATAGTAAGTAGGTAAGATTAGGTATAAGAAAAACAACATTTTGAGGATATGTCAAATTTGACTCCTTGCAGAATCAGCACGGTTGCGGATCTGTAGTATTATATTTGTTATCTCACATATAATATAATAACAATCTAAAATGAAAGTAGATCCTGCTAGTCTGGCACTGCTGACCGGTTGGAGAGCTCCCTGATGGGGCCCCTGTCCCGCATCACTGCCGGGGAAAGGGTGGCACTTCACCTGACTTTACTACAGTTATTGTTATTATTATCATTATCATTATTATTACTACCATCAGCATGGTTATTAGCATTGGTGTTATTACTGTCTTGTGTTTGTTTATTTTGTTATTGTTCTGTCTATTATTTATCCCGCAGCTCAATTTAGGTTTCCACTGACTGACATACACAAACTGAAACTATAACAAATTTTGCTGTCTGTCTTGTACATGATGTCTTCTTTTGTGTTAATGTTGTTTTTGTCTTGTTTATATAGTCAAAGTTTCATCGGTTGCTTATAGATTTAAACATTTAGGACCACCAACTAACTAACTAACTAACTAACTAACTAACAGAAACATGACCTCTTTGGTGATACAGGAATAACATTTGGCCCCATTGTAGCCCACTTCCCCCAGTGATGAATCATAGCTTTGGTTATTACCTAACACTTGTATGGCAACAAATGCTCTATAATTGGCAGAGTATCCCTAATCTTTGGGGCTACTGGGGATGAAAGTGGGCCAGGCCAAGCCAAAGGCAGATGGGCTGTTATGAAAGCAGATATTTGGGGCCCCAGACAGCCTGAGCCATGACTGAGCCCTGCAGCGGCCCGACTAGACTGGGCCGGGCCCCTACGGTGGCTGGCTTTGACTTGGCCTTCATGGCGTGCTGTGCAGATCGGCTAATTGGCTGGAGAGACCCAGGTAGTATGCCAATCTGCAAACACAGAGAGATTAGATTAGCCATGTCAGATTACACCAGACCACAGTCAGACGGTGTCATCTGACTGCAGCTCCAGGCTCACCCACTGTGAGAGGGAGACAGGGAGGACAGGGGGAGGCAGGCGCCGAGCTGTAGATTTTGTGAGAGAGAGGGGGGGGGGGGGAGATGGGATGATAAAAGTGTATGAGTAAAGGTGTGAAAATTAGAGGATAGATTTTAAGGACACAATAACACACACATGCTCGAAAGGGAGAGGAAAATGCATAAAGGAAAGAAGATATGTCATATTCTGTGGTCACGTCTTGATATGTTGTATAGAAATTGAAGAATAAAAAAAAAGTCCTTTTTGTAAACACAGGCATAAACACATACACACAAGTGATCACCATTGTTAACCCCCCCCACCCCGCCCCGCTCTTCAACAGATGGTGCAGGGTGCAGCCACTGAAACAGATAATCCGTTATTGTTCTGAATATTTTGATGATCGTCTCTGGTAGTCATTTCAAAATCATACACAAATCACCTCCTAACCTCAGCCTGATCCTGAGCTTAGCACCACACCGAAGCTAATATCTTTGGCTCAGGTCCCAAAGCCATATTGTAATACAACCGAGAGTGCTATAGTCCATAAGCTCCTCATTTGAGAAATTGACAATGCACAGATTTGTTTTATTTAGAGAGCATAACAAGATGCTCGAGGGAGATTTGAAGAAGGTGTTTACAACTGCTGGCTGATGCTGCTTAATCCACAGAAAAAGATGATATTTTTCATTAAAATATCCTTCCCCTCAAGTGGTAATGCTCTATATCTCTTTGTTAAATGCTGTTCTATATGAAAATAAGATTTTTTTCCCCATTTCTTTTAATTTCTTATCACCACAATACGTAATGAAAAAAAAGTATGTCCTCTAAAACTAAGACGACCATCTCTTTAATTATTTATTCTCTTTTTAATTAAACCCTTGAGCACTTCAGTCCAACCTTAAATTAGGGATAATCGATAAAAACCATGGTGGGACTTGTGGCCTGATGCCAAGTATTGATCTGTGGTTAATGTTTTTGTTCTGCAGTACGCATCACACACCAGGGACAATAAAAGACCAGTGAGATTAAGACAATTAGGGGGTTGATTGTTATCCAAAAGACGAGAAGAGGGAGAAGAAGAAGATTAAATGAGGAGATTTAGGTCAAAGTGGGGATGTCCAGAGGAAGGAAGGAGGAGGGGCAGGGAAAAGGAGGAGGGCAAAGAAAAGGTGGGAGGAGGAGGAAGGATTGGGGTCAGAGAAACTGATCGCTGTAGCCTGGGAGGTTGCTGTGGAAGAGAGTGATGGAGGGAGGGGAGGGTGATGCCTGGCAAATCAACCTTAGCCTGACCTAAAGAGCGAGGTGAGGTGTCACCTAATGTGCTTCACCTGATTTCCACAGCAGGCACTCCTTGTCTGGGGATTTTCCTGATGTGTTTAGCCTTCTGAATCAGCACTGTCTGCTCCGGTGTTTTTCTTTTCCTTCTTCCTCTCCTCCCTCTCTGCCTCACTCTCATCCCACCACCCCCACCCCTTTTTCTGGAGGGCCTAATTAGCAGACATTTTTATTGATCTCCTGGATTTGGTGCTGAAATCCCCCTCTCTGTCTACCAGACAGATCTTGGCTAAAGTCCTTCTCTTTAGCTGGTGGTCTGTGAGATTTAGGGGCGGGGGGGGGGTTGGCACAGGCCCACCTGTTGACCACAAGCCAAAAGCATGCAGACTTTATGTTAGGATAATTGCATATAAGTTATCATTTTGAATGTGAATTACCATTCAATATATTGTGTGATTATAAGGATTTTCATTATAGTTTGATATTTCAATCTTTGTTATGAGACTTAGTAGAGCGGGATGTCCTTGAGAGCAGCTACACTGAAACTGCATGCCTACTAGATAGAAAGCAGAAATCACACCCACACGCAGCTGTCCGGTTTATCTACTGCAGGCAGAGAGCACTATCTGTTGTAGTCTGAAAATATGTACGCCTTTTGTGTGATAACCACCCTACCTGAATAAAACAGCAATGCAGGGACAGCATCAGCGGAGAAGTTCACTGAGCTCTTTTGCTGGTGTCCGTCTCCCCTTGCAAGCTGGTGTCTGTCTCCCCTTGCAAGTAAAAACCTACAGTGTGTACTGTGTTTCCTTACTGAGTTCTTTGTTAATATGTTTTAGGAGATTGTTTCCTGACAAGTTTCCTGACACTTTACTACACCCTTACATCATGATGATGTTGTCCCCATCTCATCATCTTTCAAGTCATCCATGCTCCTGCTGTCTGCCTCACTCATGTGATCTGGCCCTATGCGGACTGAATGTTCTGGAGGGGATGGATAGAGTTAACACACGGCAAAAGAAAAGGAAGGCTAAAGTACAAGAAATAGAAATGAGAATAGAAAAGAGAAAAGAGCAAAAAAAAAATGACGTAATAGCGCGTGATATTAACAGTCCATGCTGCAAGATAATTTTACTTGATGAGTAGTATAGAAATAAGGAAGTTTTGATGGTGTTCAAAGCTTTGAATTATGAAGAAAATGCTGGTTTTATATCAAATTACCTGAGATCAGACTTCTAGTGGCCTAAAAAGTGACATACAATGAATATTGTGTGTCATTTTTCCGCAATTTCAAAATCACATTTTTGCACACTGAAAAAATAAAGGCCAATGAACAAGAAAGAAATACCAACTTAATATTAGTGGAGTATGATTTGATATTACTTAAAACAAGTTATTTAGAGAAAAAGAACATAGCGTGTTTTAACTAAAAATATTAGTTAATTTTGAGATGCCTTGACTAGATAAGGAAAAAAAATCATATTCATCATTAATTCAAAATGTACAGTTTAAAAGTCCCTCGAGTTAAATATCTGATTTATGCCGTATGACTGACTCCTACAAACTAGTGAGTAACTTTTAGAGAACAAGATAATTACTCTCAAATTTCAAAATCCATGATTTCAAATCTTGGCAACTGCAGAGCTTTTTGCATTTTATGATTTTAGGCTATGAGACTCATTAGTTCAGAAAACAGGGGATTGAGATAAAAACCCTCTGGTAATTGAGTGGCATGGCAATATTATGGAGGTATTATTAACGACAAAGTAGCCTCCATGCACTGGAAAATGACCCATAGGTTTTTGCACTGGCTGCGTTCATTTTAGTGAGTACTAATAAAATGTTTTGCTCAGCTACGTTTATTTGACCAGATATTTTACATTTTACATTAAAAAAACAATCAAAAAATGTATAAATACAATACACATCAAATCAGTTAAACCAAACCATTTCAGCTTGTCATCCTTTATAAAGATGCGGTGTCTGGTTGTGGCTGTGTTTTGTTTCAGGCGTTGGAGGTTCCATCTAAGAGTGATTCCTCCTCTAAATGTCTCACATGGTTTCATTTAGATACGTCTTCGAGGTCTGAAGAGGTAAAAACATTCAATATTACATATAAAAAGCATCTCGTGACCCCACAGATTTATATTGTGACCCTTCATATGAAATATAAAATAGTTGCTCCACCTGATCAGCACATAAGATGTTACATATGCATTCAGTGTTAACAATAATGATGTAATGTATCTGTCAATTTTCAAAATGCAAGTACTTTTACACTTTACATTGTGGTATTTGTACTTTCACTTCAGTAAAGGATCTGAGTGCCTGACGCACCTCTCCTGCATGATACAGTTGTCTTCCTGTTTAACTTAAAAGTCTTGCTCTGCAAGAATGCTGGTAGGATTATCTGATACATCAGATTCAGTCAGTCATCTAACAGAAGCTTCAAGGTCCCACTGGTTGAACAGGCTGTGGAACTTATTTGTTTCTCCTCTATCAAAAGTGCTGAGTCAGAGATTGGGCCTTTGTTACAGTACAGTACGTGGATAGTGCCATGTGTGCTGGTTTCTATTTACCAACTTGTGTGACAAAAAACGTGTAGCAATGAATTAAATCCTCTGCATTTAAAAAAAAAAAAAATTTGTGCGTGACTCAAGGCACATTTTTGTGAAACATGATACCAGATTATAAATTAATCTAAACAAATAAAACAGTGATCATTCGAATGTATAGTTTTGGATATCAGCACAAACCGGTCACATAAAGTACAAAGGGATCTGGTAAACATACTGTATTTGTTTTCCGAGAGAAATGACTGTCGCACATAGTATTTAAATATCCCCGTTCATATGTTCCCCTTCTGCTACCACCAGCTGGTGTGCTGTAAGTGTGAACATTCACACAGAGAATCACATCATCAACGTACAGATACATCGCACAGCCATGCTTTAATTAAGCTTTTTTTAATCGCAAATATCTCTGTTGCTGCACAAAACTCGAGCACTAAAAGGCCTGTCATGTTTTCTCAAAAAGAAGAACAGTTTTTCCCTCTGACTGTTAACCAAAGAACTTGAGTAACAGCAAGACGAACGTCAATAATGACAAACTACATGCTGCACTTCGCTGTAGTTGTGATATTAACTGGACACTGAGTTCATCTAATTATACAGTCAAGTGTTTTTAATGAACATTACTATGACCGATGTATCTATGCGTATTGCTTTGTGTTAACATGTAGTGTGTGTGACTAAGTAAATAAATTGAACATCTCCTCTGGCCTCAAATTGAATGAGAAAAGTTGAAAAGTCCCCTGATGCGTTTAATGTCACATGGAAAACAGACTGATGATGATGTTGCAGATAAGGATGTTGTTTGATTCTCCTTCCTTCCTCTTATGTGATGGTATGAAACTCAGAGAAGGGGTGAAATGAGATGGGTTATGTTGGTCTGTCATAGCCAGCCTCTGAGAATACTAAATAGATTTAATCTCTCACTTCATGCCAACCTTATAATGACCAACAGTCATTCAATAGGCTGAAAAGTGTCTGAATAAAAAAACCCAAACCCAAACCATACAAAGACGTACACTAAATTGAAACCTGTTCGTATTTTAATAGCACTTTACTGCTGTATATGCAGGCTTGTAATAGCTGAGTTGTTCTTATCATGCGTGGCTACACTAAATTGATTTTATATCCATGGTTTTAGTATGAATAGAGGAGACGAAGTGGTGGAATCAGGTAGAACAATACAATATCAACCTTCAGACAGATGGAGAAAAGGAGGATTTAATTAAGTCTGTTGTTTTTTTTAACCTCTTATGCTAACAATCATTTGAAGACACATCTTAGGAGCCTGGAGTAAATCATCCTTTGTGGATTGACAAAGATTATTCATATAGAGATCAAAACTGTGCCTTTGTGCTTTAAATCATATACCTGGATTATGCATGTTGGCCCCCTTGACCTCCTGTATGGATACCATGTAGGATTTTTTTCCCCCTATATGGAACATGATTGCTCCCATAAGCTTTAATGTAGTTCTTATCCGTCGTTTAATTGCGATTGCCACATAAAGGCCTCTCTTCTGGTGAAGCTACAGAATCTCCGGAAGTAAGTGAACAGGTCAAACGAGTTCTGAATCATTGGGACAAAGGAGGATGTTTGCTGAGTCACACTGTACCGCATCAACTGTTTATCCAAAACTGGATATGAAACATACTTTCCTTGGAAGATCATCTTATCAATGTTTGGCATACAAACAATAGATCAAAGTATCCATCCTCTGCGTGCATAGCAGAATTTAAATTAATGTGATGTCATATGATATCAGAAAATGAAGAACCCAGCGACACACTGACTTGAGGTTTTGTCACGCACTGATAACAAGAGGACAGATCACCAAAGACCTGTCAGAGGAAAAGCCTCAGAAAACAAAGATGTTTCCAGGAAAACAATCGCCTGTGCATTTTAGTGATAAAATGGAATACTGTAATCTTACATATTTAAGGTTTAACCAGTGGGGGATAATCCTCCTGTTTAAAGGGATCTGATGGAGAACTAAGCTGGCCAGGCCCAAACAACAACCCCCCCATTAAAAAAGTGATGTTTCTCTGCCTACTTCCTATAGGTCCCCTATTTCCTGGTAACGTGGACGTGGTTGTTTAACAACAACTGCAGTACCACAGTAATAATGTAGCCCAATAATCCTCTTTTTCTTTTTCAGGATCCACCGCTTAGCTGTTTACATGTTTACCACAGCATATCAGGAAAAAAACAAAAACAAAGGGAGGGGGAGAACCAATAGAATAAGAGAAATTGGGGGCACCCAGGAACTAAGAAAGATAGAGTGAGTGATGTAAAACAACATCATCACTTTTTGCTGAATTTCATATGTTTTTGGGGGAGGACATCTTTCCAGTACAGAGTGCTCAGCTTCTGACTCAGACAGCAGTAAACAAACCTGTCATATCTCTTTATGACTGCATGTTATCACTTTCATTCTCATTGAGAGAGAAAAACGCCTTGATCTGAAGGTAGCCTACAAGACTTCGGTTTCTTTATACCTTGAGTTTCCTCATTGGTGGACAGAGTTATATCAGATTACTTGCAGTCAGGCAGTTACTGAATTACATGGCATTTTTATAGTAAGTAACATAAGTAACATAATCCATTTGACGACAAAATGTGATCTAGTATGTAGCCACATGGTTTTCTGTTCCACCGTTATTCTTTTTTCTCTTTAAACATCTCGAACATTTTCAATGTAAATGAAATGAGTTTTATTTACAGTCGGTCGGTTCAATTTACTCTTACAAAAACAGTGATGCATTTTTCTCAGTCTGATAGCATGAGCTTGAGATTTCATGAAAAAAAAAAGAGAATTTCAAAATTGTCACATTTTAAAGACACAATCAAAAATGTAATCAAGCAATCCTCGACAAATTACCTATAATTTAACTACATATTTTTCAGATGTAATCTGGGCTGCTTATAGTTACTTATTTTTTGTCATCTGATTACATACTGGAAATTACATACCATCCCTACCCAACCTGGCTGGTGGCTGGTGGTTTTTGAAGTCCTGTAAACAACATCCAGTTGTCTTTAAGGTCAGCAAAGGCTAATAAGTGGACATGAGTTACGTTTTGTTTTTGTCTTTGTGCTGGTTGCATGTTTTCCCTGTGTCTGCGTGGGTTTCCTCCATGTGCACTGGCTTCCTTCCAAAGTCGAAAATCATGCAATATAGGTGAATCACTGATTCTAAATGGCCTGTGGCTTAGAAAGGGAATGTCTTTGTGTCGGCCATATGATGATCTGAAAACCTGGCCAGGGTACTCTGCCCGTGTCGGTTGGGATAGACTTGAGTGCCCCACGACTCTCTGCAATGTTAAGCGGTTATAGGCAATGGATATATTTGAAGTTTGTATTATAAGAAAATTAAGATAAAGCATTTCCTTAAGCTCATCCTTAAGCTCAATTCCTGTTTAACTTTTAACCATTGCACATGGTATCACTTGGGAAAAGGTACGGCTGCAGAACACAGCTTTCATGGGTTAATTGCATATCACTTTGAGAGCGTGCGAAATTGCCTAATGGGGTTTGTGGTGGTGAAATTAGTGGTTAGTGATGGGTAAACAATAGAATTATTTACCTTATACTCCTAATTGTCCTATTTGCTTAGCACAAAGAGAGACCTACCATGTCCTCAAATGAACTTCAGTTCTTAAATGTACTTTGCGAGCGATTTAATACTTTTACATGATACTGTATGTAATGTATATTTGTGTGTAGGTTCAATGGGCTTGAGTAAGCATTGGGTTTTAAGGGTCGGAATCAATAATGAACATTTTATAATATGCACATAGGAATATAGAATATAAATCTTATATTTTTGAATATTTTTGAAAGGCTTCCACATAATACCCTTTGCTGTTGAATTTAAATGAAATGTCACTGCACTATGGTTGCTCTGCAGACCAACACAACTTTGTTACCATTGTTAATAAAGTCTGATTGTCTGATTCACTGTGCACAAAGCATTACTGTGTTGTGAGGATAGCATCACCTGGAAGCAGTACAGTCATTTATTTTATTTTAACACGTGTTACAACAAAACCACCTCAAAGTACATTACATTAGTCACAGTAAGCTTTAACTCTTGCAGGATGACCTATTTGGTGATGAGACGACAAGTTCAGCAGTGGAAATGATGAATGTTTTCTGTCGTCCTTCCAATATGTTTTATGTACTGCAGTAAAACTTCAGTAATCGTCTTCATAGCAACGACTGCTATTTTAAAAAATGCAATTATCCTTTCAGCAGGAGTTAAATTTAACTCACTTGTAAAATCAACAAGTGGTAGAGCAGGTGGGAGCTTTCTCTGCAGTGTTTCTGACTCTAGAGCATCACCGACTTACACAATGCAGTTACCATCTACTTAGTATGACAAGTTTCAGGTCACATCGCTCTGTCTGATCAGGACAGGACTTTGCTCCATTTATCCTTTCTGTCCTGTCTGGTGCCTGTATCTCCCTCCCTCCCACTTTGTGCAATGGACAAGCTCCCTTTGCCCTGCAAGACAGGTTTCCCTCCCAAGAAAAAGTGTATCTGGAACTAATGTCCTGGATGTGTGTGTACAGGAGTGAGATGAGTCGGCGAGCCTGCTATCCTGGAGCGCTGGAGTCTTTAGCCTCTGAGCCGTGAGCCTGAGCCCAGACTGTCTGCAAATTAGAGAAATTAGCCCAGCCAGGCACAGGCCAGTGAAAGAGCCTAAATCTCCACCTCCCCTCCCTCCACCACACACACACACACACACACACACACACACACACACACACACACACACACACACACACACACACACACACGCACATGCACACACACCTTCTACCACCACCATTAACCCCCATGCCACACTGAGCAGTAAAGCTCCACTCTTGTAATAGCAATCTTGCCATATGGCAGCCAATTTATTATTTCACCACAACTATAGAGAGAGGGGGAGAGGAGGGGTGTTAGATTTTTTTAAACATATTATTATATAGAAATATCAGTTAATAATAACGAAGGAAGGAGGACATTTTCCAGAATGTAAAAATATATATTTTATTCTTTACATTATAACAATATGTGAAATACAATAAAAACAAAATACTGCTTCTCTCTCTATATATATGAACCCATGAAATACTGTTATTATGGTGGCTTTTATGATACATTTTTATTGATATAGCTGGCTGAAACAGTTTTAAACAAAACTGAACAGGAGACAGTGCATGTGTTCAGGATTAAGGAATTCAGGAATCGGCATTGGCCCAGTTATTTTCATATTTTCAACATGAAGCCCACAGGTTATGTAACATTTGTAAAGATGCACAATGTAAATATCAGTAACAAAATCTAAATCTAGAAATGAGACATTTATGCACAAATATGTGTGTCACGGTTGATAAAATGATCCTCACACATTTCACTTGTGGAATGTAAGACATCACAGATGAAAACATTAAAGTTCCCCTCCTCTCAAGATATTTTTCGCCTTGTTTCCACAGTTGGATGTTTGAGCTTCGCTGTGTAGAATGATGTATGTGTATGCATTGATACTGTAGGCCATCCTTGCAGTCATCTGCTGAAAGTGTACATCTTCTCTGTGCACATTGAAAATGTAATTTTAAGACATTATTTGTGACATCACAAATAATTTGGGCCCATCTTGGTCCAATATTCAGCTTCCAAGTGTGATGAGGAAACTTCAAGCCTCCACACTCACTGAGAATAGACTTTCTAATGAAGAACACCTGACGTCAATCAGGAAGACTTAAGAATAAAAAAAAAAAATGCATATTAATAGATTCTGGAATATCTAATGAGGTACAAGGAGTAGATGTCCTTAATGAGGAAATCAAACTTTTTTTGTTGGTAAAAACATATCAGACATACATTATTGTTCCAAACTGGCTATTTGTATATGTCTTAATATATGTCTTTAAGGGATCTTTAATTTCATAAATCACATGGGTTTTATTCAAGGAAAAAATAGACATTTATTTCACACCTGCTAAAGTTGATGAATTCACATAACAGTTTTAACAGCTCTCTCCTGTCCTGTCCTGTCCTTTAAGCAGACTACCAGGTGAGGTGACCCAGAGCTCAATATAGACTCTATGTGTGTGTGTGTGTGTCTGAAAGTAAAGGGGATGCTCACCAGACAGGTGTCTAAGTCCCTTTCCTACCAGGATGACCTGCCCTACATCTGTGCCTGTACCTGTGAATGATAGCAGAGCACCATTCAGAAAAAGGCATGGATCTACTGTTGTCATGATACCATCATTTTAAACTTTGATACACTTTAAAAGATTTATTCTTTATTTATATTGTCAATTTGCACACATTTCTGGTCAAAAAGGGAACTGAACACATACACACACATTTGTAAACATGCTAATATCTGTGCAGCATTTGGTTAAAAATGTGATTGTAGATCTGTTTTATAGGTTTGGTACTTTTGATACGATCAAATGCAGTTATTGCATTATACACGTAGTATCAAAGCTGTCAAAAAAACCTGTGTTTAAGCAAGAGAGAAAATTATTAGAATAAATGTCTTTAATTTTTACCTCTTCTTGATTGAACTAAATTTGAACTATAGAAGAGGAAACATGCTCGTATTTGTATAGGTTGAGGAATTATAAAGTGATTTTGCGTGTGTTTGTGTGTGAGGCAGGGGTCTTAGGGGTCTTAGTTGGAGATGCGATGTAGGTCAAGGAGATACAGTGGAAGCAGATTGCTCATTAAGTGCCAAACCAAGCAAAAGTCTATGAGTGTGTTTTTCAGTGGCAACAGGCCAGCCATCTGCTCCCCCTTTATTCATTCATTAACATGTCTTCTTTGTGTGTGCATAGATGTGTGTGTGTGTGTATACGCGCAAGCATTCATCACAACAGCCACTTGCAGGCTGAGCACATACAACATCACTGATGTTGTTGTCCAAAACCAACAGTTGTGTGTCAGATGGCTCGATCACATGACCACGGTGGCTTGGGATTGGACAGGGCGTTGGGCTAAAAAAGCTTGGCGCAATCCCGGCTCACGAGTTTCTGAGGGCAGAGTGGACAGAGCGAATACCTGAGGAATCTAGCGGAGGGGAATCCCTGAAGAAACTCTGGAGAAAGGGAAGCGACTACGAAAAGGAGAAAAATCAAGGGATGACATAGCCAAAGAAATGAGGATCCTACAGCTGAATAAATGTGTGAAAGTAAGTCATATCTTTGTTCTTTATTGTTGCAAGGATAATTTGATAAAAAAAAGGATAAATGATACAAAAAGAGCAGAAAAAGACCTGCTGATCTATTGACCTGGGATGTTGTCCTACAACAGTGTCAAGAAACTTTTTCTTCATGAATAGAACCGACTGCTTAGACAATTTAGGAGTGCCGCATTTTTAAATCGTGGAAAATATTAGTCGATTACTGGGATTCTGGGATTCCTGTATATAAAACATTTGGTCAAACTACATGTTTTACTTTTATTAATAAGTTCTTTGCTGTCAGTTTAGACATAAACAGGCTTTAAAAGCTGATTTGTTCTTATACTGCATATTTCCTTTCTATCCCAACATGCACTTTGATTCCAACGCATTTATGTGGCACTAAAACCTCTTTCTCTCTCCTCCTTTTTCTTTTTTTCAGATCTTGAGCTTTAACCAGCGTACCTAAGATAAGGGACCTACCAAACCAAACCAAAGTACTTCTGTACCAAAGCAACCTAAACCAAATAGAACCAAACCAAACTAAACCTCTAAAGTCTGAATCCCTCACCTATTTTACATCGTCACCATGAAGCTGGAAAGCACACAAGGAGACATGAGCGGGTGGAAGGAGGTGGACTTTGCCCTCAACTGCACCTACATTGTGCCAGACCAGGTTTCAGACCCCTGCTTCAGCCTGCCCAAAGCCATGACGTCCATCCCACGCAACCTCACCTTCGAATATGGCACAGACAATGAGGTAAGGGCAAGTCGGTTCCTTCAGACTGTTTACCCAGAATGACTCACTGCTTAAACTCCTCTTGTAATATAACAAATATATAATATAATATATCAAATCAAGTTAGCATGTATGTACTGGCATCCAACCAATGGTAGAGAACATTTAAAAAGCACATATCTGCCAAACTTTAACCCTGATTTAAATTAGTTGCCATCTCTAATGCTGTGTTTGAATTGTCAGTTTTGTCGTATAAAAGCTTCAGTGTTTACACTTCAAAAATTTTAATTCTGTGTTACATAACATTCTGTTGGGCCATCTGCATTAGGAACAAAAGATCTGCTGACTAATGAGTTCTTCACACACAGAGAAGAGTGTACACTGTGTGTGTGTGCGTCAGTGTGTGTGTGTGTGAATATGAGCCAGAGGACGTGAGGCCACAAGCAGCTTGAGGTCAGGGGCCTTCTTATGTCTTCTGGCCACCTTAGCTTCCATTATGTCGCCCTCATGTTTCAGCCATTGTCTTACCCATACAATAATGCACGTGCGCACTGAAACATACACATGGAGGAAGATGTCAGGGATCAGCCTGGCGTCCACCAGGTGATCTAATGACATCAGCACCTCCCACCTCTTCTTCTTGCCTTATATTCACATCCTTTCCCACTCAGGTGAGTCAGGAAGAGCAATTACGTGGGCATTTTCCATGGAATCAGCTGACTGTTTGGTTTGCAATGCAGTCAGATCAGAAATGTGCCTGGGCATGTTACCAACTGCAAAACACTGCAATTACGTCTCGGAGCAAAGGTTACTTGCGCTGCAGATAAGGAGAGAATCCCCATCGTCAAAGGAAGAGAGAGAAAGATGTAGCACTTCTTTTGTAGTTTCTCTGAATGCTTTACATTCTTCCTCTTTCTGTCCTGACCCAGGCAACGTTATCTGTCACCATTCCTCTTCTCACATTCTCATCTCTTCCTCCTCTCTATACAACATTTACTGCCGCGGGTTGAGAAAAGCATGCATACTAAAGTGATAAAATCTCTTTGAGGGCCTCTAAGTTCAAATCCCCAGCCAACACTACTTGCTTCATATATTACGTCATATATTCACACTTGATGCAGTCAAACTTGATTTTGCAATTTCTCATGAATGTGTGTGCATATGTGGTCCGCAACTAAAAAAAAAAAAAAAAAACCTCCAGATGAGAAATCTTCTTTGCTAAGACTGGTCTTTGTACAATGAGTGGCTGGGAAATCTGGGAAATGTGTTTCCTGAGACGATCATGGCTGGTCCTTTGTGGGTCATCTTAAAAGTAAGACAGAGTTATCAGGAAGGCTCAAAGGGGAGGGATTTTTCACATTGGTGAGCGCATGATGCCCTTGTTTCATTCTGACAGTGAGTCAAACATAAAGAGCCCGGCATATCACCACGCACGTCAACACACTTGTCATGCATGTACAGCACAAGGAGGATAATTAGGCCCACTTTTTTTTTCCTGTTCCTCGTAACGTCTTTACAGCTTTTCTATACTTCCTTTTCCTCCCATTTTTATTCCGAAGCGTGCCAGGAAATGCGAACAAGTATTGGGGGGCGGGGCACGTGGCAGATGGGGCGTTAGCAACCGGTGCCAGTGAGCTGAGAGATGGGGAGGAAGGAGCTGGGGATAGGGGGGTGAGTAGGGGGATTTAGGTTAAAACCAGATGATTAACTTTCGTTGGGGCCAGGCAGACAGCCAGGCATCAGGCTTCAACCTGGCGGGCACACGAGCTATTTCGAGAGGGTTAAGAAAAGACAAGGCATTGGGGGAGGGTAGGAGAAAAGGAGGGCGTTCAGGAGTGTGATGGCTTGGGTCCACCTCAGTACGCCCACCCTCCTCCTCCTCCCAATTTGACTGCACTGAGCGGTTAAGCGGCCGCAGCAGCGGCGGCCACCGCGATTTGTTAGTCACGCAACGCCAGCGAAGCACAATGTTGCTGTCACACCGGTTCATCGCATCCAGGAATCACCTCACTTGCCTCGACGGCTGCTTGACATACACGCACTCCTGCCACCCCCGATGACCTGTTGTCTCTCCAATTAACTGTTGAAACGTGCTTTACAAATGCTGACTCCACATTTCAAAGTGTGATAAATAACCAAAAGGTGCTCAGGTGTTTGGTATTTTGTTTTTTTTTAAGGTTTGACTTTCACAAAGGAGGCCATGAGGATCCTTTTGGGGGTCAGTTTGAGTTATAATTCCTCAATGACAGGAAGAGGACGTGTGTGTTTATGTATGGAGGGTGGTAGGTGGGGGTATTTAAGGATTGACCACAAAGCTCCTCAAGACACAGAGGCTGTGAGCCACAGATGCTGCAGCCTGATGGTATGTGTGTGTGTGTGTGTGTGTGTGTGTGTGTGTGTGTGTGTGTGTGTGTGTGTGTGTGTTTGGGTGTTTTCTGCAGAAAGCTGTGCACTTTTCTATGAACGTGTCAATCCTAAAGCTGTTTGCACAACAAAGAGGACACTGACACATCCTGTACAACCTCAATGTAGATGTATTTTCCTTATGCAACTCACTCAAAGACCATCTCAGAAGTTAAGAAATGACTTACGAACACGCAGAACACGGCAAGTTTTGTTCTTGCGTCATACACCATTATGTTCCTTGGCTGCACAGTTCTTCATGGTGAGAACAAACCCCCACGCACATTTTCTTTTGCAACTCAAGATATATGTATAGACAAGCTTTGAAATATTCCAGGAAATGTATTCCTGCGTCTATAGGTGGAAGATATGGCAATCAGGGCATTCAGGGTTTGAAGCAACAAGTCTAAAGAGGAGGCAGAGTCAGAGTGATCTTTTAAATGACCTCTTATGGTTTTGTCTTTGTGTTTTTGGAATAACAGAGGTATTAATGTCAAATTGCAGCATTCATGGAGTTCACAAGACAAACAACAGGTAGCACTGCCTCCTCTCTCTCTGGTGTTTATGAGGACAGCAGGTCAGAGATCAGTGGAGTAGGTCAGAGAAAGTAATGCTCTTCATGCGTTAAACTCATTAGTGTCGAGAGTGCGTCACCTTGTAGGTTTTAACGTGCTTCTAGAGCTGTCTGGGTCAACATGACGAAGCCAACAACCTGCTGGACATGAACATTGGCTGTTGTGGCTGGACAACTTACTTTTTATTTTTCTCTATGAAGGTTTAAGTGTTAAGTTGCTGTGTAATATTGCACATAAGAACATTAACGATTTATCTTGTCTATGCTCCAGGTGACAGGCGTGTTCAGCAAGGAATACATCCCTCAGGGGACTCGCTTTGGGCCCCTGCAAGGAGACATCTACACCAAAGACAACGTCCCCAAACAGGCCAACAGGAAATACTTCTGGAGGGTAAGGGAAACACACTAACACATGCATGTGTCTGCCTATTTACAACATTCTCTGTGCATAAGCACATTTAGGAATCATTCCGGTAATCCAGCTAAGTGACAAAGTGGTTAAACATGGAAAAGTCTCAAATCTAGATGTAAGAAAATGAGCCTCTGACTGGTTGAGGAGCAACTTCCTCCATTATTCATGAAAAAATGCGGTTAGTTGCTAGGATGCAGAAGTTTCACATCAAGTCCATGTCAATACGTCAGTAGGTTACATTCACACGGATGCACGGGGTTTTGGGCAAAATTTTAGAGGAAGCTGTATGATGTTGGTGATGCTCCCACAGTCAGAGCCTTACTGACACATGGGTCCTCTGCGGCATGTGTCATATACCAAAAGGAAGGGCCTATTGTTCAGTACACACAAACACCCAGACAATTCCTGTCTCTCCAACCCTTTCTTTTCTTCAATTCCCGTGTTTCTTTTCTCTGTCTCATCCAGTCATGGCTTTTGTCATTTAGGAATTTCTTTTTTTTCTGCTGAGTCAATTCCCTTAAGGACTTTTTCTGTCATCCTACGTATTTTCCTTCCGGCCGTATTTCCGGTAAACCTGTGCAAGGGATTGTTCCTGCCCGGCAAACAGTGAAAGTGTGAGGTTCTCCTGCAGTCATTACCTTATCTCAGCTGCATGACACAGGTGGATGACAAAAGTGGACGTGCTGCCAAAGGCGTGCATTCCACCGTGTGGTTTTGGCTGCCTTCCAGTATCTGGCAGGCATTTACATGTCCTTTCCATGATGTTTGTTTTCATAGGTTAATTTGTTTCTAAAATTATGTCTCATACTTACCCAGAATATATCTAGAATTAACCTCAATATCAAGACAGGAACAGCAAAAAAACAAAAACAAAAGAAGAAAAAAACAAAAAAAGTGAGAAGGAGAGAAAAAAATGAGAAGGAAAGGGAAAGAGCTAGAGTGAGAAAGACCACGCCTTCATGCCTCACGCTCAAATACAGTGACAACACAGGCCATAAACACACGCACGAGTTCAACACTCAGGACACAGAGCACAGCTGCAGGGCTCAGATCACAGGAGCAAAAAGTACAGTGTTATAACTGATAGCTGAAGAGGATAAAGGATATTTGACTGTACATGGCAGAGGTGATTAGTTAGCCTTTTTTTCATGTTCTTTATTTTTTTAAATTGTAGATTTTAATCAGATTCATGTGTGTCAAATTGTACTTAAAAATATGAGCATCACATACTGCAACTACAGTATAGAAATTAATATATCAATGAAATAATTTGTCAAATAATGTAATGTACAATTAAAATATACTCATTATGTTACAAGCAAATCAGTGGCTTCAAGATTCTGCGTGCATCTTTTTAACCCCTGTTTCTTCTTCTTCTTGCAGATTTACAGTGGCAGGGAGCTTCAGAACTTCATCGATGGCTATGACGTCCACAGGAGCAACTGGATGCGCTACGTCAACCCAGCCCGCTCTCTGGCCGAACAGAACCTGGTGGCGTGCCAGAACAACGGGGACATCTACTTCTACACCATTCGACCGGTGGAGCCCAGTCAGGAGCTGCTGGTGTGGTACAGCCAGGAGTTCGCCCAGAGACTCTGCAGCCAGCAGGCTGACATCAAGCAGAGTGAGTTCCAAAGCTTCTCCAGATTAGCAGATATAGACAGATATCTTGAGATTGTGTTGATAAGTGTGTTTAATGTGGTGGAAGCTGTTGGATTTACAGTGTCTTGGCTCTGTTTTGTGAATAAAACGTAACCGATTTTTCACACAGAACCAAAACTTGAGGTCCCTTTGACTTTATTATTGATCATGGTGAATAATTATTTAGTGAGAGGGTGTGAACGAAAGACATTTTTGAGAGAGGCAGCGCGATGACACGCAAGAATCCTATTTTTTTTTCCATACAAGATCCGATAAATTGACTAAATATGTAGCACAAGGTCTGTCTCAGGACAGGATAGATGTTATCAGCAAAATTACTCTCACTTCAAAGTGAATAGTGAGACGTAAGAAATCCCCTTCAAGTGAATAAGACTTGATGTTATCTCTTAGAACAGGAAAGATAACTTTGGTTTGATGCTATTTCTTCCTGGTTGGTCAGTTTATTTCAGCACACAGAAAAATGTACAAAGCTCAATACCTAATGACATGTAGGATTTTCAAGGAGAGTGGAGAAATCGTAGGGCAATAATGGCTGGTCAAAGTATCTTTGTGAGTCATTTGTTTTCATCCATTAGTAGAATAGCAAGTCATACCCTCATCATCCTCTGTTGCCACAAAGTCTGCTGACTCATCTGGATACACCAGGCATCACCATTCACCTTGGTGACTAATGCTATGTGGTATCTTTATATTGTTTTATCAACTTAAGGGCTTTAAAAGCTTTCATCCTCCCCCCCCCCAGTCCAGGTTTGCTCAATGTTTGTTTTCCAGGCTTGACTTTGTGATGTATCATGAAGGTGATTTAGTTCGACAGCTCAGCTAGGATCTGCTGAATCTTCAGGGTGCTTGAACGCAAAAGTCCAGAGGTTATCTTGAGTCTGTCTGGGCTTTTAAATGCATGGCTGTGCTCTTGTAATAACCTAACAAAGGCAAAACATGTAAAAAAAGAAAATACAATGATGGTGAAGCCCCTGCAAGCTAAATGTCATATTAATCTAAAAGAGAAAGGAAAGCTGTGACACATAAACACGGTGTGAGTTAGAAAATTATCAACAGCAATTTCAAGTCCAAAGCAATTGTGTCAAATAGGCTAAACCATGCAGAAATACTGGTACAGCCCTTTGAATGACTTTGATTGGAAATTCATTTAGGAAAAGTTGAATAGTGTCAAACAGCTGTTTGTTTGTACTCTGGTGATAATTTGACCTGTTAGGCAAGAAAAGGCTTTCTCAAAAACAGAAAGAGAAGGAAAAAAGGAAGAGGTGTTTCACATTTTCTTGCGGCCAGTACGGTAAGAAGAATACCGAGAAGAGGTTTCACAAATGAAACTCAAGAGCTTGCCGTACAGCTGCTCATCCGTGACATAACACACATGACTCCTCACTTTACCACCAACCCTCCCACATCAAAATCAGTACTGTGATTGACAGACAGAAACCTGTCGTCAAGTCAAAACTGAAACTACGATCATTTACCATAAGAGGGAGTACCTTCTGTGGGCTGATGTGTGTCTGCACGTGGGAAGCTTTTTACCTTGAGGGATTAGATAGATATTATATGTGGATTTCATATTTTTCCTTTTCGCATTGTGACAATGGCTAAGTGTGTTTTAAATTTCTTTCTCACAGAATACGGAAGTTCAGATGAAGACCGTGAGTTGGAATGCACCAAACAGCACCTACCTCGGCAGACGTGGTTCAAAGACAGAACAAAGGAAGAGGTGAAAGAGGAGAGGGATGAAGACGAAGAGGAGAAGATAGATGTGGAGATGTTAGAGAGAGACACTCCGCCTGACACGCCTGACGACCAAATTATGGACTTCAGCAAAAAGGTCGAGAAGGAGGAGCAGAGCCAGAGTCAAAAAGACCGGGGGATCATTCCTTCCCCTCAGCCCGAGCACAGAGAGCCCAGTATGGGCTTAAATCACCCGTATTTACCAGACCACCACCCTGCCCTCCCATCTCCTCACAGAAATCTCCCTCTTCACCTCCATGGCCTTTACGGTCACAGGGAGGGCCTTGTTTCATCTTACCCCAATTATCCCCAGTCCCGACCCCTACAGCCCACTTACCAGCTCCTTCCTCCCTACAGCCCACACTATCCTCGCCTTCTCCTGCCCTCATACTCCCCTCCCTTTCCGGGGATGCTGCCCTCAAGGGGATCCCTCCAATACGGCAGCTACCTTGGCACAGACGGACTCCCGTACCCACCCATCGGCCAGCCTAATCTACTTCCAGTATCCCTCCCCTACCCTGCGTCTCCACAGGGGGGTCTGAAAGAATTAACTCCAAATGTGTCGCCACCGCGAGGCGCCCCAGCTACCCCAGACCTCTCCCCTATCCCCAAGCCCGTCAGTCAGCATCAGTCTGCCGAGCAGTCTCCCTCTGGTTACGAGGAAGCCATGAATCTAAGCCTGGCTACGACCAAAAGCAGCACAGCGCCACGCAACGGCCCCGGCCACAAATCCCTGCCCTACCCACTGAAGAAGCAGAATGGAAAGATCAAGTATGAATGTAATATCTGCTCCAAGACTTTTGGACAGCTGTCGAACCTCAAGGTAACAGCTTCAATCCTTCACTCTTAGGATTCTAGAACTCACCACCTGCCATTTGACAACAGTGCTCATCATTTTTCTTTTTGTATGATATGCTTGATTGTAGGTCCATCTCCGAGTGCACAGTGGCGAGAGACCCTTCCAGTGTAACCTCTGTAAAAAGAGTTTCACTCAGCTGGCCCACCTCCAGAAACATCACCTGGTCCACACGGGGGAGAAACCCCATGAATGTCAGGTGTGTTGAAAATAATCACCTTAGGGTGTATTCCTGTTTTGCAGGCTTCTCGCAAGTGTGACAGACATGAGGAACACATACTTCTCTGAAAAGACACTGTCTACTTTGTCTTTATGTTTTTGTTTGCAAGTGTGACTCTATGGGCGTGGGAACTCGAGAGTGAGAATAGAACTGGTCCCACCCCAGAGAACTGGAATAACATGGTCACCCTGACGTTAGTCTATAAATAACATCAAAATGATGTCACACTGTAGACACTGTTTCCAGAATAGCCACAGTCCATATCATTTTCTGAACGTGTTAGTAATCACTTGTGAATGTTGGGGACAGAAACCTTAATCTTTCTTTTCATACATTCCAGGTGTGTCACAAACGCTTCAGTAGCACCAGCAACTTGAAAACACACCTACGGCTCCACTCTGGGGAGAAACCTTACCAGTGCAAGCTGTGCAACACCAAGTTCACCCAGTACATCCATCTGAAACTGCACCGCCGCCTCCACAGCAGCCGCGACCGTCCCTACCGCTGCCCGCTGTGCTCCCAGGCCTTCTTCCATCACTTCTCCCTCCGCATCCACCAGTGCAGCTGCTGCCTGGCTAACTCTAACGCTCCCGTTAACGCAAACATGAAAGAGATGGTGGAGCAGTTTGATGCCAGCCAAGAGGCCGACACGCTCACAGAGACGGCGACGGCACCGCTGGTGGAGGAAGCTGTGGAGCGCTGGTTGGCTCGCACCTTGGAGGGTGAGGGGAAAGAGGACCAGAAGGAGGCCACCGTACTACTGAAAGCTCTGACGGCGGCTATTAACGCACCATCAATGCCCATGGTCCAATCAGCAATGTCAGCTTCACACCACAGCCTTCCACTGGCCTATCAGGAGAGGGCCAGTGTTGTTCATCTCCACAAACGGCCAACAGTGAAGACAGAAGGACAGTGAGGAATTGAAAGAGGGGGAAATATGAAGAACAAATAAAGCATACCACCAACTGAGAATAAATATGTCGCCAAATAAAACTCCCTATATTGTCCATGAAGGGCATAAAAGGGAATAAAAAACTTCCATAATCCAATGAGCGCAGCACCAAAAGAAGAGCATCCCAAAGACTGACAGTATTCAGTGATTGTACTTCCTCCCAAATGACAGTTTAAGGAATGAAACGGAGGATGGCGTTAAACTGTGAATGACTTAAAACTATTTTCACTCAGGTAGAGAAGTGTTTGCTTTTTTGTGATTTAACTTATTACTTTTTTTAAGTACAAAATTGACTCATCATCTATTTATCTAGTTGTATTATAGTTAGTTTTTCTTTTCCGCTAGTGTTAGTTGTTTTTGTTTTTTTTAATGTGTTGACATTTACAAGGAGATTTGATGTTATCAGCGGAAGAGTCCTCACTTGTTATGTTGTTCATTATGTGGTGTTTGAGGTGTTGGATGCATGTGTACGAGTGGAAGTTTTTATATGAACAACGGGGCACAACGATAGCACAAAACACCTTCCTGCTCCGAACTGTATGCAAATATTTTATTTATTCATGATGAAATAAAGCAAAAAATCAGGTATTTTGAAAACGTGTGTCGATAAGCAATTGCCAAAATTATAAGCGAAGTACATGAAAGTGTAGCACTGTTTTTTGGATCATTATTTAACTGACTTTAACATTATACAGCTGATAAAAAGTTGAGACATAGCATTATTCTAATTTTTTTCTTGATTATTCAGCAACTTCTCACAGCTGATTTAGATATCAAATAATCAAAAGCACACTATGCTGCACAAACCAAATGCCGCCTAAAGAAATAAAATACTACAGTCAATGCGATCAAATTATTGCAATGACACAAGATCCTCTGTATATGACATTTATTCTTTCTTACTGCAATGTTTTATGTGAAAAAAATGTAATGCTGAGTAACTAAGTGGAACGCTGTTTCTGTTTTTACTGAATTATGAAGACTGTCCGAAGACATTCTGAAGAATGTTTCAGATATTTTCTTTCATACAGAGCTTTATCATAAATGTAAACTCGAGCTTCATCCAAATCTTCGTTCACATCTGTACCTCATATTCAGCATTTGACGGCAAAAACAAGCAACACAGGAGCATAATTGATGTTAATATTTTTGTCACATAGCACTGGAATAAAAATGCAACTAGATCTGTGTGGTGTTACCAAAAACCAGATGGCGGTCATTATTTTTTTTATTCTGAGCCAGTAATGTACGTCATTCATCTTTTTGTAGTTTTCTTTTGTACAATATGACTGTCTATGTAGTTTATTTTTTGAAACAGGTTATCAGATGATAAGAATTTATATGTGAGAGACTATTTTGATGATACTTTTATATTTACATGATGTAGCATATTAAAGATATTGTTTCTATATACCTGGTCTTTTGTGTCTTTTCATGCTGATTTAAGTTATGATTGCAGCAGCTGGGAGGTCATTAAAAATAATTTCTGAAATCCCATAATAAATGATAGATTATTTGTGGCGGACCACAAAGGTTTTGTATGAGTCGTCTGATACACATTAGCTGATGATGAGGCAGTTTTCATATTGAAGCTTTATCCTAAACTGCTGGCCACCAAACTAAACGAGAATTTATTTTTTTTAACAGCAAAAAACCCCCCCCAAAAACCCCCATAATTAATTTGTCTTCCATGTCACAAATCACTGGTGGAAAAAAATTATTTCATGATGTGACAACAAAAAAAACTTGGCTATAGGATAAAGGAAAATGTATGATTTAAGATTAATCAGGTACTTTGTTACAGTTTGGAAAATGCTAAAGGAAATTTTTACAGCTTCATTAACATTAGGAGACCTTCTTTGTCATGGTTACAACAATAAACACTTTATGTTCTAACCCTAACAATCATCGTGGCATGTTGACAAGATGCAGGAAAAGTAAAATGAAGAGAAATCTATTGATTTAAAGTCCAATGTTCTGTTGACCCATCCCATCCTACTCTAGAATTAGAATGATACTCTGTAACAGAGTAGTTCCTGCACTCTCACTAATCTTGCAGTCTGATCTCTGTTTGTGGCCCAATTCAAAGGCTCCCAGAGCATTGTTTACATCCTTGTTGGCTGGCTAACATCCTTCTTCCCCAGCACCAGACTACAGAGGATACCGCCACCAACTGTGTTGATCAAAATAGCATGACACTAAAGGCAGGATGTGACCCCTGCTACCCACATGCATGCATAATACAAACATTTGTTAAAAAAAAAAAGAAATTCAAAGGTCATCTGTAAGTAAACGACTTGGTTTGATCATAAATAAAGCATGGTGATCAGGTGTTCTTTATCTGACACTTATCAAAAGGCCTTTGCTTTCACTTGCAAAGAGATTCATACCTCATTTAATTTCTTCCATGGTTGGTTATTGTAATCATTCAGGGTTTCACCACGTTACCTTAATCTTTGCTGCCCCCAATTAGCTTTGATTTTGGAATTGATTTTACAATTATACTATTGTCTCTCATTAATCTTCTTTTTTATATTTATTAAACTCCCAATTAGGTGGCACGGTGGCTCAGTGGGTGCCTCGCAGCAAGAAGGTCCTGGGTTCAAATCCACCTGAGGACCTGGGACTTTTCTGTGTGGAGTTTGCTTGTTCTCCCCGTGTCTGTGTGGGTTCCCTCCGGGTTCTCCGGCTTCCTCCCACCACCAAAAATTGACTGTATAGGCGTGAATGTGAGTGAGAATGGCTTTTTGTCTTTCTGTGTCCCTGTGATGAACATGCCCAGGGTGAACCCCCAAAGTCAGCTGGGATAGGCTCCAGCCCCTCCGTGACCCTACACAGGATAAGCAGTTACAGAAAATGAATGAATGAATGGATAAACTCCCAATTATTCTTTGAACAGAATAAAGTAACAATGTCATAACTATTGGCCCTGCATAATATAGATATTATCACAGTGAATACGACCTTGTGATCTCCCGCTGACCCTTCAATTACTGGTAATATACTCTTGGAAGTCCCGCACTACATCCCCCTGATTGGTTCACTTTTAAGACAATTTCCTAGAAAATGCAGGAAATGAAACAGGTCAGTGAAACTCAGAAAAAGCACAGCTTACATATGATTTCCATATTACAAAAATCGCTGAATACTTGTCTCCTGATTAACGGTAAATTGAAAATTTGAATCTTCTTCTCTTATTTTCTCATGACAACAACAGTGTGATGTGTTAAAGCTCACCGTAGGCACAACTGATGGAACATGAAACCCTAAAAAAACGATTCTAATTTCATAATTTTCATTTCACTGCAGTGAGACACACTTTCATAATTACTGTGAGCACGGTTGGCTCTTTACAGTAATTATCTCACAGTCTCTCAACCACTTTTTTTTTCCTTTTTGCTTTGCAATGACTGACTATAGTATTTCCTCTTGTGTGGGGGGAGAACACCACAGCAAACATTTACACACCACTGGCCAGAAGAAAAACACCTCAGACATGTGCTCAGTCAAACTGCAGTGGCAACAGGAAATCCTCTTCTTCAGGCTGACAGCTACACTTTTTTCCTGTTGTGCAACGGAAAACAATTGAAGCAAACGTCATTGTTAGAGTAATTAGAAAATTTTAAATCCCTGATGAAGTGAGAAGAAGAAGAAAACCATCAAAACATCCAATGGAAACAATGTCCTTATCATGGATAGATAACTCTGGCCTGATTTGTAGATCACATCCTTTAGGCTTTGAAAGCAGATTGGACAGCATCAGCAATCTATAAGTCTTTAGGGTTGTGTGTAAAATACTTCCTACATTCTTACTAGGCCTACTAGCTGGTTTTAAACATGTGATTTACTAAATCACACACTGGGTAATAGAGTCACATGCGGTATACTACTGTACATGTGTGTAATGATGCGATTTGTAACACAGCATCAGACTTAAATACACAGATAAAACGAGAGAAAGACAGAAAGGAGGCGCAGGGAAGTGGAGATAATAGGAGGCAGGTGGAAACGATCAGACAATCACACAGCAGGCAGGTTAGGAGCAAACAAGGTGGAACAGATGAGACACAGAATAAACTGAATACAGATGACAGCAAACCTGTAAACTAAACAAGGAAACAACCAACATAACGTGAGACAGGACAACAGGAACAACAGGAAGAACAGGAATACAAAAAACCAGAACCAGAACGGGAATGGCTCCAAACTTCCAAGTATATTACTAGATGGCAAACGACAGGTTTATTGCATTGGTTACCTTTAGATAACCCTGCTTGGTTACAAATTGATTCTAGTTCTTGCTTTCTGCTCTTTTGCGATCACACTTGCACAGAATCACCTCTCGGTGACTCTGGTTCTGTAGACGATGGATGAAATCCCCTTTCTCTGGTTTTTTCTCCCCTTTTCAACCTCACTCTGGTTACCTCATCCGAATCCGTGTCATTCAAGTTTGCAGCTATAACACAAGTCAACACCACAAAAATTGATTCTTGCATTCAGCTAAAACCAAGTCATCTGACAACTATGCAATCACAACTATTAGTAAAACATTATGAGGAAAATACTCAATGCTTGAAACATTCAGACACGAGGATGCACTGAAAAACAAAAAGTTGTTACCATGAGGGACAAAAATTCAGGCCTATTTACTTAAATAATCTCTCACCAGTGTGTCCTTTCGTTACCTCAGTGTCGTGTTACTTTCAGTGTGTGTTTTCTGACCTGTTAAGTTGGTTGGAGCTGGCTTCTGCTCTCTCTCTCTTTATTCTCAGCATTCATGCATGATCGTTAAGGGCATGCTGAATTCAAGCCAGGACTCACTTCCATCATACTTTGTCAAGCATTAATTGAACCGGACTGAAGCGTTAGCCAACAACGTTAAAGTAGTTAACTATCCGCACTGGTACATTTTTATATATAAAGCAAACTTCCAGCTTATCTCTGTACACTTCTCTGTGTTAGCTCTGGGAGTTACCAGCTGCACTTTTTCCAAGACAAATCTTGGAAAAACTGCATCCTCCCACAATGCACCATGGGCATGGAACAAGCTTGTATCAGCTGACGTTTAAAGGCATCATGAAGAATGTGGTGATGGAGACTTGCATGTTTTTCCTTGAGAGGCCACTATGTATGAATAGTCTATGTTGTTTTATTGTGGGTTTTTATATAACATGTTGTATTTGTTGTTTTTTTTAATATGTGTGATTGGCTGCTATACCTTGGCCAGGTCTCTCTTGTAAAAGAGATTTTTACTCTCAATGAGACTTCCTGCTTAAATAAAGGTAAATAAAAAAAAAAAAAAAGTCTGGTGATAACTACCTATAAGTTCTGTGACAGCAGCAAGAAAACACTTTTTCACATGTTAACACAAACTAATGTGGGGGATAGTGATACACAATGAAGCTCCTGTGGGGGATGGAAAAGGAAGTCTCAGGCCACGTTACATCGGATTTACCAGTTCTCTACCTCTGCCGCATTCATGTAACATCAGAAATATTACCAATTCTCACTCATTAATAAGATTCTCATTGACATCCTAGTTGCCTCAAATGTCCCATTCTAAGCTTCATGATGTAAAGGCAGCATCGCTATAGTTACAAGAGAAGAAGCTTTTCACCTAGTGGCCTTTTTAGAGGGATTCATCTCCCAAGTGCTAAATACTTTAGAAAGGCACTCAGGCTATCATTGTCGTCATCTTTCTTTCTTCTTTTTAACAAAATAGGTAACCAACCATATATCTTTTTTTCATCAATTTACTTTTCAGACATTTCTCATAAGGGATATGTGGTGTTGGGGTTACGGTTTTGTGCCCAGCTGCAGGTGAGAGAGGGTGTAGAGGCGGCTCAGGTCAGGGGGGTAATGAGATAGTGATGTGATGATGACAGGTGTTTTGTGTTTGGACTGATGACTCTGTTGCAGTGGCATGTGGGACCTGAGAGTCAGAGAGAGAGACTAGAGACTTAATCTGTATGATTAAGCTGAAAAGCTTGTGAGTTTGTGTTCATTTGCATTTAAGTTGAGGGTTTTTTGTGTTGTAGCAGAGTCTACTGTTACAGAATATAAGGCTGCTTCTCTAAATCAAATGTCAAGGTGGACCCCCGCAGTGTGTTTCTTATTTTTTCTATTTTGAGCAAATGCATGACCTCATTATTAAGTTGACGATGGACGGTGGTCGGTCAAAACTGTGGTTTAATTGTAAATTTCCCCACTGTGGGACTAATAAAGGGATATCTTATCTTATCATGCTGCTGTGTGCGCTCTCTCCTCATTGGGAACAACTGACTGATCACATGACACTTTACACCTTGTGAGTCATGTGACCAGTTTATACAAACCAAACAAAACTTTTTACAAAACACTTTACACCTTTGTCTATACAGAATGCACTGGCCCCAGTATATACTGTACAACCTCTGAGAGAGACACGCTGACTTATGTCATTTATGTAAATTAGGGGAAAAGGCTAAAATATGACTTGACAGTTATGATCAAAACTGAACAAAATCAAATGAAATAAAAAAATTTTTTTTAAAAATCCTCTGGGAGAACTCAAGAGAAGCACAAATCCTGTTCATGCAAAAACAGAAACCTGTACGTCAGCTCATGAGAATAACAACATGCCACATTAGGGCATGAACAGATGAAAGTGAAAGAAACACAACACGGCTAAACCAACAACGGTGTTAGGTCTCAGCATGCCTCTACACTGTTACAGTCATTCAAGTGAATAAAACAACATGATCCATCTTTTGATCAGCAGGTCACTGCAACACAGGTGAGCTTCAGTGAATCCACCATGCAGTCACGTAGCTGCCAATCTCTTCACGTGATCTTCACAAGGAAGTTTTGTCCAGTGGGCGTCACAAGGTAGCGATGAAAATTTCCAGGGGGAGTCATTGCATCATATCAGATTGTGCATCTAACTTGCATGTTAAAAGTCTCTCCTCATGAAACTAGATATGATCTCGGGAAGTTTCCAGTTTCCTTGTGAAAAATGTACCCATCACGCGATCATTACTACATGTCTTACAGGAATGATTGCTTCATATAGTAGGATGATCTGTCCAACCGGAGTCATTCCTTTTGCAGAAAGTACGCTTCAGGGGCAGAATTCACACCCTCAACCCTTAGGCACTGTGGAGTAAAGTGCTGCTCGACAGCCACAATACAAACTGTACTGCGTTTACTTTTACTTTCAAAAAGCCATCACCTCATGGAGTTCATTGAGCGATATCAACACTGAACCCCGACCCTTGTATTTTGCAGTAGCCACTCTTTTTCATAGAAAGGAAAATTCACATCAGCTCATAGTGCGACCTTAAACCTGAGTGACGATAACACACTTAAAGATCTAAATCAGCATCAGCAGTAACGACAAGAGAACACCTAGTTATTACAAAATCACCCTTTCGTCTGCATTGATGTGATGTGATGAAGGCATTTTGCCCTTAAAGGTCTTTCACCATGGCTCTGAAATGTTATTGTACCTAAACCAGCTAAATAATAGCATCAGAGGTTCCATCACAGAGTATATGCAGTATACCTTTATAGACATAAATCAGATCTATATGGCATCATCTTGTCTCGTCGTCTAAGACAGGAAGGACTACAGAGAACATATTGTATGTGCCATCGCTAACATCCATCTCTCTGCTTGTGTATTGTCTAATTCTGTCAATTGCATATAATTGCAAAAAGTTTTCAACCGTATCACTCGTGTGGTTGTTGCTCTGGGTTATGTTAAAAACTACACAATGGATTTCTATCAAATCCAATGGGAGGCTGGGACTTGGGCCAGAACAGAGCCACATTAAATGTTGGTGTGAATCTGGATAAAGGGCTAGATCGCGAGATTTATGTTCTCACTTCCTCAAAACAGCATTGGAATTCTTTGATTTCTCAGAGAATAATGCATGCATATTCATAAAGAAAAATATCAGGCATGTTTAGGGGACTGGTATCTATGAGTGTGTGCAATTTGGTGTGGATCCAAATAAAAGTCTACCATACCATCTACCATATTCACATGTTTTCAGAGGTGATAGTCTTTCACCCAGCTGCTGTCCGGTAACAAATAGGGCTAGAAAACTGCCACCACCACCAACGTGAAGCTGAGATAATAAGGATTTAGGTGGGTTTCAACTGTATGACGAATTAAAGGAGACTGTTGGGCCCCGGCAGAGGGATGCTCTACTGACAGCCATTCTAGTTTTAATAGATTTGTGCACATTTCACACTTTAGCTGGCTAACCATCCTCTATCCTTTTCATGTTTAATTGCTCTAAGTATCTTGTGCATGACATAGCATTGAAAGTATGTGTATAAAAAAAAAAAATTGTTATCCTTGGTTTCTACACTATATGAAGCAAAAATTGTTAAGAATTTAGAATATATTCAAAACGAGAAGGTGGGAAGTTAATAAAAGTTGCCCCTGGTGATAAACCAAGAAAATGAGCAGGTGATACTGAATCAGTGCTTACGCCCGTAGCCCAGCCCTTTTGCCTTAGTGTCCTCTGGCACTGC
This sequence comes from Chaunax sp. Z400, assembly GCA_037577475.1. NCBI lineage: Eukaryota > Metazoa > Chordata > Actinopteri > Lophiiformes > Chaunacidae > Chaunax > Chaunax sp. Z400. Next base: position 8,835,330 of record CM075200.1, read on the forward strand.
TGTAACTTCTGGCCATCACACAACTTTCTGTTTTATTTCAACAGAAAGATCCCAGGGATTATTAGATTAGATTAGATTAAATGGTAGGTATGTGTGTGAGGGTGCACTGTGCCAGAAAAAAGAGATTAAATTCCCTTTCAGTTTGAAGTTAGTTACAGCCACTGACTGATGTTAACAAAACAACACACTTTGTGTTCCAATCACGGTTGTGCACGCCATTAATGATTTATCATCAGTGTTTATTGCTTGTGCTCATCTTTTTGTTCCAGTTATTTGACTTTCGGTTGCGGTTATTATTAGTCATCATATAAGGGTCATATACATGGGTGAGTGGCAACACGAGGTTGTGACGCCACAGCACTTATCTAAATGGGTCTAAAGGCTTAAACATATAAAGATATGAGATGGTGGTTTATGAGGTCACTTGGTCAAGAAGCTGTTAGACAATATTATCAGTTCTCTGCTCTGTAAGCTTGAGAGTGAAATGATGATAAAGTAGATCGTACTGAATATTTTTATTACAAAAAACGTATTTAAATTGATTTTATTATCAATAACAAATAGATGTTATCTAAAGAATGTGCCACCCCTTATAGCTACAACAGGACTATTGATTTACAAATTCAGTCGGATTTAGAAAATAGGAAATGTGCATTTGCAGGAGCCTATTTAAAACAATCGTTTGCTGTTGATAACGACAAATTAAAAACAAAACACGCATTAATTCAGTAAAAATATAAGGATATTTATTTTCTCACATCTGAAATGAAAAAAATATATATCCGTGATCACATAGCCCTCTAAACCTGGCACATCACAAAGTGCTGACACAGAATTTAAAAAAAGAAGGGCAATCAGTAGAGCCCATACTCCACCAAGGCCAAACAATCCCTTTTAATCAAATTAAACACAAATACAAATTCCAAGTAGATGTGCACTACAAACATGGCTGCCCTGAGGGTTCTGTTAAAGGTGGAAAAGAAAAAAAATCATTGATCCAGATTTACTCCAAGATTCAACAGCTCCATGTTTGGCACATGCCACACTCTTCCTCCAAGTATTATCAAAATCTGTTAAGTTGTTTTTGATTAAAATCCTAAAAAAAAAAAAAAATCCTCACCATGTTAAAGGAGGTGACAGAAATTCATGGATTGGTTCTTATGTCCTGATCAACACCAAAATGTGATGATATCTTCCTTGGCAAAGGCCCAACCCTCCGTTTCCTGAAAATCCGTCCAGTAGTTTTTGTGTAATCAAACAAATAAAATAGACAACGGTGAAAACAGAACCTTGTTGGTGAAGGTAAAAAGTTAACAGAGTCATAACATCACACCTCCTCCTACACACCGAAAGAACGTAACAAATGTGGTCATTTTGGACATGTGTGATTAATCCTACTCTTATTTTTGGTAGAACATGTGCCTGTAAGTGTCTGTCAATAGCCAGATGTTATGATCTGATCTGCACCACATGAGAAGATACTTTTATGTCAGCTGTGCAAAAAAGTATTTAATTCATGCTACTGATTATTAAAGCATACAGCATAAGTTCCTATTTAAAGCATATCATATTTGGCTTCTATAAAACAATACTATGGGCAAGTTTAGTCTAAACCACGGACTAAATGTAAGTCTTAAGCCTTTTATCCAAGATGTGTTGCTTAACCAATCCCAGAGTTTGTTTCATGGTAATGTTTTGGTGAATACATGAATTGGAATACAGTTTGGGATCATTCAGCATTAAAATGACAATATTAGCCTTATAGGAATATTTTCATACACACTTATTCCTTCTCCTTCAGAGATTTCGATGAGAGGATTGATACCACTCTCACATCTCCTTGGCTGGGACCAGTGACTTCTCGCAGTCCATGCGGGTCACCTGTAAAATATATGAGAAATAGCCTGAAACATAACCCCCGTAAAATGACCAATAGACCATCTAACACTTGGATAACAGGGGTTCACATGGCCTCTAATCACATTTCAGTCAGATCTGGAGGTGACCATAATAGGTAATCTGTCATTTTGCTGAGGTTGAGGTTTGTTTTTAGTCCTAACTGTGATATTTCATTGATCATTCATTGCACCAGTACATCTGAGTTAATGGCAATTCCAGTTAAATGTTTTGGATTCTTTTCCAGTCTTAAGATAATCAGGGAATATAGAAGTATCATATTGTATCCCTGAAGGGTGGAGCAGGGGAATCCCATCTCAGTAATAAGGTTTCACTTTAATTACACTCTGATAAAAATGAGATCATAGATTACTTTCTTATCTCTCGTTAAGTACTGTGGGTGGTTACAGAAAAGCAATGCAAGGCAACTTTAGTCTTTAACTATCAAACCATGACAGTATTTAAAGTGAATTTATGGTTGTTGTTATTCAAAAATGCATGTGAATATTGATCTGGGAAATGTTCAACTACACAGTGAACAGTAATTAGTTCACTGACAGAAGAAGAAAGAACAGCGCTGTGTGTAAATCTTAGTGATCACTCATTACATCAGCTCAATATTCTATGTCCTTATCAAACAGTAGCTCACACTGAAATAGTTTCTTCTGTGATTGGAAAAAACATGCAGGTAGCGCCATCATGAGGCAGAAAGAGCTACATGCACACAGACGTGTGCACAGGCCTGT